>BPLR01004921.1:0-26331 GCA_021605095.1 Caerostris extrusa
TGAACCACTTTTTTCCTGTTAATCCATTGAAGTCAAAAAGTGACGCCAAGCCACTAACACTCGCCAGGGTACCTCAGTCTTACTATTTATTACTTGTTTTAGCATTTTTCCTACAGGCATAGCTTCCGTGGGAATACAGATAGGTTTATTAATAATTCTCTTGGGATGCGTTGCTCACGGTAACTACATTCAAGGGAATCGTAGTTTTATTCCTCCTTTTTCCCCAAGTTATGTGACTCATTGAACAAGGTTTTCCTCCAACATAGCTGCTTTCCGTTGGCTGCTTTCTGAATTTGGAGTAAAAAACTCACATTTGCTTTATATATATATATATACCATATTCCTGGTCTTTCACCATGCGTTTGTTGCGTGATATACTTTCGAATATTGGTGGGTAGAAGAAGATATATTCCAAGTTGCTTTGAAAAAGATGTGCATTCAATCTGTTTAGATGATGAAATGTGTGCTAGGGGATTTGTTTTTCCATGGCTTTTTGAGTTAAAATACCTCGCAGATATGTTTTTGAAATTCCAAAGTGAAGGATGCTTTGTTCGACGTGAATGTACCTGATCTGTGCTATTTTGTTATTGAACGAAGAGAGAAAAATGATCTGTTTCAATAAATGGAATAATTTGGGTTCGAAATGAATACAAAGTAATAATTTTACATTTATCCAATTTTTTTTTGAGCATTAAAATACCAGTTCAACGACATAATTTAAATACAGACAATTACAGGTATTTCGTAAAAAATATATTAGCGGAAAAAATCCATTTTATGCTAATATAAGATAAATAAGAAACAAGATATAATATCAAACACTTTATTAAATTAAGCTGGGAGTATTTAGTTTTAAAATTAGATAATTATTATTTTATTAATGATATTTTTACTCATAGAACTCAATAGTACAATTATTACATCATTAAAATATTTAAAAACCTATTCTTTGAAATTATATTTAATTATATATATAATAATTAATTAATTATAACTTCATCCAGCTTCATGCTTGTATGCATACAAACCATATATAAAAGACAGTGATATAGTGATATACTTTCGAATATATTGGTGGGTAAGTAAAAAGATATATTCAAGGATTGTTTGAAAAAAGATGTGCATTCAATCTGTTTTAGATGAAAAGTTTGCTGGAGATTGTTTTTTCCACGTACGTTTTCAGTAATGCCTTGGAGATAAGTTTTTGAAATTCAAGTGAGGATGTTTTGTTCGGCGGTGAATGTACAATGTAGTTCCTATTTTATTGTTGTACACATATAAAATCTATTTGTTTCAATGAATAAAAATGATTCTGATTCGAAAAAGAATGTAAAGTAATAATTTACATTTTTATCAATTTTTTGAGCGTTGAAATACAAACTATGTAATTTAAATGGAAACATTACAGGTAATCCTGTAACCAGGAAAAATTCCATTCTGTGCTAATTTGAAATAAATTAAACTTAGACATAATACCAAAACGAGATTCTATTATGCTGGGAGTATTTAATTTTAAAATGAGAGAATTATTATTTTATTAACGATTTTTGAACTCATGGAACTCAATATTACAGATTATTGCATCATTAAAATAATTAAAATCAATTATGATAAAATTATATTCAATTATATATATATATATATATATATATATATATATATTAAAGATAATATAATTAATTGATAATTTAATTAATTAATTATAATTTCATCAGACTTCAGGGTTGTATGCATGCAAAGTATATATAAAAGCTCAGATTTAACTACAGTCTTATAAATATTTATTCTACCAATATTTTATTTAAAAAATTATTAGAATAGGCTTTATCTTACTGTACTGCTTTATAAATTTTATAAAGTAAAAGTTACTTTCTATTTTATAAATCCCACCTCAACTATGGAATTTGTAGGTGGTTAGAAACTATTACTAATACATAAACAAAAGTGGGCTATAGGTATATAGATTGATTACCCCTGGTTTAAACGCATTAATTGAATGATAGTATTAAAATTATTGCATGTGTATTAAAAAACAGGCATAACTGTGTACAAAAAATAAAGCGAAAGTATATAAATATATTGCATTCCTTAAAACTCGCGAGAGGAACTTATTAATCCTTGCACCACTTTTTTTCTGTTAATCCATTGAAGCCAAAAAGTGACGCCAAGTCACTAATACTCGCCAGAATTTCCCCCATTCTTCTTACTATTTGGCGCAGCATGAAGATTGTTTTACCCGACGGAAGGCATAACTTCCGTTGGAATACAGGTAGGTTTATTAATAATTCTCTGGCATACTTTGTTCTGGTAACTGCTTCAAAGGAATTGTATTTTTATTACTCCTTTTTGCCCCAAGTTATGCGACTCATTGAACAAGGTTTTCCCCCAACATGGTTGATTTTCCGTTGGCTGCTCTGAATTTTAGATGCAAAAAGAAACTCTTTATATATATATATATATATATATATATTTCTTTACTTTTTTTATTGGAAGGAATATTCTGGTCGATCACCATGCGTTTGTTCCGTGATATACTTTCGAATATATTGGTGAGTAAAGGAGATATATTCCAAGGATTGCTTGAAAAAAGATGTGCAGTCAATCTGTTTTAGATGAAATGTGCGCTGGAGATTTTTTTTTTTCCTTCGTAGGTTTGAGCAAAGCCCTCGCAGATATGTTTTTGAAATTCAAAGTGAGGAATGTTTTGTTCGGCGAGAATGTACAATCTTGTGCCTATTTTGTTATTGTGCAAAGAGAAAACAATTTGTTTCAATAAATGAAATGATTCGATTTCGAAAGGAATATAAAGTAATAATTTTACATTTGTATTAATTTTATTTTTTGAGTAATGAAATTCCAACTATGTAATTTAAATAGAAACAATTATAAGCAATTTCCGTAACAGGTAAAACCGTACAATAAGTAAAGATCCAGGAAAAATTCGTTTTATGTTAATTTATGAAACATACAGGAAATAAAACATAGATATAATGAAATATAGATATAATGCAAAAACAAGATATAGTTCTGTTGGGAGTATTTAGTTTTAAAATGAGAGAATTATTATTTTATTCTGTAATTTTAAACGCGTAAAAATTCTTTTTAATTTTAAATTCGTCATACGTGAAAAGTTGTGTAACATTCAAACTAATTATCAAAGATAAACATTTTTCATTTTGTTTAAAAAGGATCAATAATCGTAATTAACTTGAATTTCGAGACAGAATGGTTTTTAAGGTCTGTCATCCCAACTCCCAAAATCGGCATACCCTTAGATTTCTCACCTATATCTGTCCATTATATATAACATTCCTTACAACTCAAGAGAGGAACTTATTAATCTATGAACCATTTATTTCATGTTAATCCATTGAAGCCAAAAAGTGACGCCAAGCCACTAATACTCGCCAAGAATTTCCTCATTCTTACTATTTGGCGCAGCATGAAGATTGTTTTTCCCTACGGAAGGCATAACTTCTGTTGGAATACAGATAGGTTTATTAATAATTCTCTTGGCATATTTTTTTCTGGTAACTGCTTCAAAAGAATTGTATTTTTTATTCCTCCTTTTTCCTCCAAGTTATGCGACTCATTGAACAAGGTTTTCCCACCAACATGGTTGATTTCCGTTGGCTGCTTTCTGAATTTTATATGCAGAAACTCACATTTCCTTTATATATATATATTTCTTTACTTTTATTGGAAGGAATATTCCTGGTCTGTCCCCATGCATTTGTTGCGTGATATACTTTCGAATATATTGGTGGGTAAAGCAAGATATATTCCAAGGATTTCTTGAAAAAGATGTGCATTCAATCTGGTTTAGATGAAATGTGTGCTGGAGATTTTTTTCCACGTAGGTTTGAGTAAAGCCTCGGAGATATGTTTTTGAAATTCAAAGTGAGGGATGTTTTGTTCGGCGTGAATGTACAATCTTGTACATATTTTATTGTTGCGCAAAGAGAAAAACAATTTGTTTCAATAAATAGAATGGTTCCGATTCGAAATGAATATAAAGTAATAATTTTACATTTGTGTCAATTTTTTGAGCATTGAAATTTCAACTGTTATTTAAATAAGAACAATTACAGGCATTCCCTGTATCCAGGAAAATCAGTTTTATGCTAATTCGGGATAAAATAAACATAAACACAATATAAAAAACACAATTATATTATGCTGGGAGTATTTAGTTTTAAAAATGTGAGAAGTATTATTTTATTAATGATTTTTAAACACATGGCACATAATATTACAGATTATTTCATCAAATATTTTTATTTGCTTATATATATAAATAAACATCATTAAATAAAATATCCTTAAATTAATTTGAAGATATATTATGAATAATATATTTTTTAATGTTTACGTTAACGTAGCATAAAAATATATATATTTATTTTTTTCATTTTATTATTTTTCCTTTTATTTCATCATTAAGGCATTTATATTAGGATGGCATTCAAATCTTTTAAACGAAGCTTCATATATCTACATGAACAAGATTATCATGAACACCATTAAAGAAAATATCCTTGAATTAATTTGAAAATATATTATATATTATTTTTAAGGTTTATGCTAACATAACATGAAGCATATATACATATATATAATTTTTTTTATGTTAACATAATTTAAGCATTTATCTCATGATGCAATGAAACCTTTTAAACGATGCTTTCTGTATCAACATGAACAAGAAATCACCATCATAAATACACCATTACCACAAATATAATTCTCGAAGGTCACGTGTCTTATCTCAAAAGCAATGCACCTTAACCTTTACTGATCTGTAAACCACACAGTAGCCAGTAAAAGTGATATATGGAAAAAGCGATAAAGCTACACCTGTGACTTTCTTGCACGATTAAGTCATATATCACACAATAGTATATCAGCAAACAGTCTAAAGGATAAAAGATACATTCTGTTTGGATTAGACGAAATTTGATTTTATTTCTAATAAAAAGAATAATGTACAAGAAAGTTTTACATTTTTGTTTGATGTAATATTTTAATATAATAAAATTACATGAATACTTATGGATTTGTTTTTAAACAAGAAAATATTATTTTTGCTCTATCAAAATATTAAAATACAATTTCTCGTAAATATATTTTAAGGAAATACATTCATTTACTTATGTATTAAATTATGTGAATCAATTATGTTATTAAAAAATATAATTATTTTGATAAGATAGTGTAAAAATATAATTATTTTGTAACATAATCAGATTTTTTGAATTAACAAAAATTTATACACCGGGCATAAAAAATTTGGAATCATGTAACAGAATGTTATTAAAAAAACATATTTTTAAACAAAGCGCAGTTTTAAAAGCTTTTAATGAAATACAATAACTATATTCCTTTTCAATTATAAAAAAAATACAAATGTATTTAAAAGGAAGTTATTTTTGAAGAAGTTGTGAAGTAAAAACATACAAACACATATTAAAAAATGTAAAACATGTGAATTTAATTCTTTTATAAATTCGGAATATATCTAGTAGAAATTTAGCTATATGTATATTCAATGAATGTAATTGTTCTTCCTACTATGCACGGGCAAGAATGCCCCTGCATCGTTCGAGAGATATGGCCAGTTGGTCTTGTGACTTTCACACGAGAGGAAATACAGCGCGACCCGTGCTTCCGCTGAGAAATATTTTGTTTATATCTCTCATTCCGTGAGGAAATACATTTAGCGCATCACGGCCCTTCAAGGTCTACAGGCTCTCACCAGGAGAGGAAATATATTTCACGCACCCTGCGCTTTTCCGAGTTTCGGCTTTTAGGCTAAGAAGTGGAGTCCTTCCACGAATCTAAATTATCTGTCTTTTAAAATGTGTTAAATATTGTAAGTCTCAAATTGTATGTGTGTTGTGTTTGTGCGTGCGTAAATAAAGCTGTGAGATCTTCTATTATGCCTCGACTATCTCAACCCAAATACACCAAATTGCAATCTGTTTTTCTCTAACCTGCACGTTACATGAATAAAATTCATATTTATAGATTTTTTCCCTTGATTGTTAAATGTCTGAATAATACAAAAATTATTTTCATCTGTTTTCTGAACGTATTTTTTTGAAAAAAAAAATATTTAAAGCTACAGACATTGCAAAGATATAAAAACATATTTTCTATATTTTTCAAAGAAAAATTAAAATAGCTTATACTTGGGAAAAAATACTTGGCACACTTTAACATTCAAAGTATTCATTTAATGCTTACAATAACTTTATGATAATGTGTAGTCAACAAAATATTCATAGAAAAATTCATGAATTAAATTACAACTACTCACAAAACGCTACTTTACCCTTCATAATCGAGAAATATTATGTTTTATAACAGAAGAAGTTTCTGGGCAGTGTCATATCCCTCTTGACATTTTTAGGAGAATCATACAGTACAAAAATTAAGTTTAAGTAGTGTTTAATATGGAGGCACCCGTAATCAAAAGAAGTACGCTAATAATGCATATATAATGAACCGTATATAGAACCAGTAATAAACCGATCAAGATTATACTACTGTGTCCAAAAAGTAAGACCAATTTTCAATTTAAAATTTCCGGGGCTTATTGAATTTCTTTTTTAGGTTGCTGGTACTGTCCTTAACATCTGTGTGAAATTTGACGTCAACATATCCATTAGTGTTTAGGTTAAGCTTGGCTTTGTGACACACTAAAACGGATTCCGGCAATTTTTGAAATGTCTGAATTACTTGGGCAAAGAACTTGCATTGAATTTTGGTTGCGGAAACGTATAGAATGTTACAGAAGGCATTCGGTGAGCTTTCCTATATTGGAAATAAATGTCTAGAAGTGGTATTAATAGTTCAAAGAAGGCAGAGAACGCGTAGAAGGCGAAGAGCCCTCTGATTGACCAACCTCTCTCCTCGACCAACAACCTCACCCGATGAAGCTCACGTCCAAAATATAAAGATTTGGTGCTTGAAAACCGTCGATTGACAATTAGAGACCTTTTTGATGATGTTGGAATTTCAAAAACTTTGGTCAATTCCATTTTGAGCCTCATACGCGTCAAATCTCGATTGATACAGTAAACGCTTAATGACGCCGAACACTGAATTGTTACCGAAACATATCGTTCCCTAGCCACCGTATTCACACCGTGCGACTTTCTCTATTCCTAAACTCAAAGACCACTGTGGGGACACCGTTTCGAGTGGATTGAAGATATTAAATGTGAATCGCCGCTCGCTTTGAAGGCCGTCCCTGCCGATGACTTTTTAGCATGCATTGAGAATTGGAAAAAAAAATTTAAATAAGTTCATTGTTTCCGGAGGGGAATTACTTTTTGAAGGCGACGAAATAAATTTCGAAGAATAAATAAAGATTTTATGAAAAAATTATTGGTCTTACTTTTTGGGCACAGTAGTAAGAGGGCTAATATTGTATATAGAATGAATCGTATATAAAATCAGTACCCGCATATAAAATAGATACCAATAGAATATATGCCAATCAGTATATAGAATCAGTTCAAGATTATATGTTACAATTACATAAATCGTAACATATTCAATATAAATATTAGCCCTAAATCCAATCAACAATATTGCTGATAGTGAAAATCTAATCATCTCCTTTATCTTAGACCAATTGTCTCTAGAACCAATTCCCAACAGATAATGAACATAAGAATCATCAGATCGCAGATCATAATCGTCAGATAAAAGCATAAAGACAGGGATTTTCCTAGGGAAAAGGGGTTGTTATACGATCGACGTATCTAGGAAAAAATGATGTTCTTTTGTTTGGAATATTATAATGATATTCGTTTGAGCTTGGTGGATATGAACTTGGAGTATATAACGTTATTTTCTAGGTTTCGGGTTCGAGTCCCGGCGGTGTCATGGTTGCTTGCAGCGGTTCGAAATCCAATTTAAACCGCAGGTCCCGGTATAATATAACAGAAGTCAACTCAACACTCAAACACACACAAAAAGTTTAATCAAAATCGGCTCAGCCGTTTAAGTGGATTTCAGTGACAAACACACGTACAGAAGAATTATATATATATATATATATATAATATTTTAATTAATTGTATATTATATATTATATACAATTTTTATTATTATTATGAGTGTTTGAAGACTGTATATCTAATTGTAATTGTAGACATTTTCTATTTGTCAAACAAGTGCTCTTTCCAAAGTTTCGCTGTCTCGTGTGAGCACCCCATCAGCACCCCTAACTTTATGATTCTGGCAGTCTGTTATCTCCTTGGAAAATTGCTCTTCGTGTGGAATCTTCGTTATTAAGCCTCAAATAATACGCAGGATATACGGGCATCACTACATGAAGGTGTAACGAGCCTTTGTCACGAATGGGGGTATCTTCTCCGGTATATTATGACACTATGAGTGTATGTCTATAAGATATACTCGTATTTGAGCAGTTGATAAGCTATCTACATTTTTGTAGATATTACATTTTTGCAGTAATATTTGTTTTTCTACTACTTGTTCAAGATAATATCATAGGATATACGAATAAAACCATGGCGATACAAAATTGCGATTCTTACCTTTTTTAACTGTCAACTTTTTCAACAGAAGAAAATGTCAATAGTGTCCTATAATTTTGTTATTATAAAAATTGTCATTAAATGTTTCATATTTCATAACTTCCATAGTTGAAAATGAAAGCTTTGTTGGCTTCAAAACTACTTAGTATGTATATGCGTATTCAAGAACTTGCAATTCTAAACATAACATTAACTAATGTATCGATAGGGGCTTGATGGCTGAAGGACTGGCGCTCGGTGCTACAGGTTTGGTTTCAAGTGCTGGCGGTGCCATGGATGTTTGTAGTGGTTTGGAATCCATTTCAAACCGTAGGTTTCGGTCTAATACGACAGTAGAGCTTTGGGCGTAGGGTTGGAACCGTAAAAGAGAAAACATCTCATGTTTCGAAATTTTCCAGTAAGCAGATGGCCTTGGCCCACCATGGGGTCAGTGGCATCATTGAAGAAGAAGATATAATACTTTTGCATGAAATCAACTTTAAACCGTATTTCACTGTGTAATATGACTGTAGAGCGTTGGGGGTAAGGCTGGCAACCTTACCCCTTAAAAAAGGAAAAATCTCCTAGCTCAAAATCTGCCAGTGGACAGACAACCTTTGCCCACCATGGAGCTGTGGCATCATTTAAAAAGACGATATAATACTATTTTACGAATCCATTTTGGGCCGTAGGTCACGGTCTAATATGACTGTAGAGCGTTAGACGTAGTGCTGACAACCTTATTCAGTAAAATATGAAAAACATCTCCCGTGTTGAAATATGCTTGTAGGCAGATGGCCTTGAACCACGATGTGACTGTGGGGTCAATGAAGAAGAAGTTATATCACTATTGCTTATACTCTATTGTTGCACACTACAATTTTACAATCCAACTGCCTTTTTGTTCCATATTGTAATTTTTAAATCTAAACCTTTTCTTTTCGTTGGAAACTAAGGATTAATGTATGCATATGTAATACACATAATATTTTTTTTTTTTTCTAATGCAGCTGGCAAACACTTAGACAATTGCCTTGGATGCCTTAAGGCAAGTGCTGTACCAATATTACTCACTTAGCACTAACCAGGAGGTGCGTGTAGCTTGAAGATAAGCTATGGACGCGAAGTACCAATATCCCCGCAACTGTCTACGATCATGTTAGACCAGGACCTACAGTTTAAAGTGATTCCGAACCACTATAAACATCCATTGCAACACCGAGACTCGAACCCAAAACCTGTGGTACCGAGCGATAGCCACTCGGCCATTCAAGCCAATCACATAGTATCTTAATTCATTAATATTAACTAATATTATGAGATGGCTCTTTAAATTGTGTAAAAAAAAAAAAAATTATTTTCTAAATTACGCCAACCAGGATTAATCGCCAAATAAATATGTTTATACTCAACAACAACCGCCAAGGAAAACTAATTTAATCCCTATATCACAAAAGCCTCAGCCAAATTCAATAATAATAAGCAATACTGGGAACATTAATAATAACTGCAAATGAATTAGTTTTTGACATTAAATAACTTTTCATTTACATAATTATGTCGGCGTACTTGTTTATTAGATATCGATTCGTAACAACCTGCAGAAATTGTATTTTCATCGCATGTGTTTTCGGGAAGGCACAAACTACATATCAGGACAACATATCACTAACACAAAAGTAGGGAGAATTCCACCTCAATTAAAGAACCAGAAGTTGGCCACTATGTCACGCACGTGTTCAAGTTTATGATTACTTCTCATTTAAGCCTAAAAGTTTTTTGTTAAGTATTTAGTATTTCAATTAAATAATGTTTTTCACATTAATGTCAATTTTATCATCCCGTGTGAATTTGTTGATTGAAAATTATTGAAAAGATATTTTCTTGGTTTTTCTGCCTGATATCTGATGGCGTTTTCCTTGGTTTAGTTTTATTGAATATCCAGCGATATAGTGAGGTTGACATAAACGATATAATTGATGAGCTGGAAAAAGAGAAGATTGAATTTTAATTCATGATATGTTCAAGTATTTTTAGAAATTAAATATATATTTTTGAAGTGAATTATAAGGAATTTTTGAAGTGAGTCTGAAGGATTTTATGAAGGGAATTTTAAGAATTTTTTTTGTGCAATACTTCTTAATTTCGTGTTTTCTCTTTTGCTGATGGCGTTTTCCTGGTTTAGTTTTATTGAATATTCAGCGATATAGTGAGGTTGACATAAACGATGTAATTGATGAGCTGGAAAAAGAGAAGGTTGAATTTTAATTCATGTATTTTTTTAGAAATTTAATATATATTTTTTAAGGGAATTATAAGGAATTTTTGAAGTGAGTATGAAGGATTTTATGAAGGGAATTTTAAGAATTTTTTGTGCAATACTTCTTAATTTTAGTGTTTTCTCTTTTGCTAGTATTTGAACCAAATGAGGGAAATGCAAATATTATTAATAAAATAATAATTCTTCTTCATTCCTACAGTCGTCCACCTATTGGCAGATTTCAAGACAGGAGATGTTTTCTTTTTAAGGGGTATAATTGTCAGCTCTACGCCCAACAGTTATATTAGACAGGGACCTATGGTTTAAAATGGATTCCGAACCATTGCAAGCATTCATGGCACCGCCGGGACACGAACTCGTGGCACCGAATAAAATACTTAAGTTCTCCAATAAAATAATTAATTCATTCAATTTCGACCAAAATGTTTACTATTACTAAAAAATTAAGTATGACCTACTGAGCTGTCATATACGGTTACGTCCCACCACCAAATGAAATTACTGGCTGCATGCATGAGTGCAAATACTATACTTTTAAAGTTGACAGAAATATTTTGTTATAGAAGAATAATAACATAAGAATAATAAGAATATCGAATGTTTTTATAAGTATATGAGTAAACAGTTAGAATCAGGGTTCTTGAAGAGAGTTTTAAGGATTGACTTAAATATGATACTCAAATGCGAAGTTATTACAACAAAAATTTTTTTCCAGCAAGTTATTTAATCCCCTTATCAATAAAAGTCGCTGAATTTATTTCACAAATTTTCTAAATTCATTAGTAAAGATCATTGTTCATAAAATTACGGTGAAATGTCAGGATTCAGTATAATAAATTCGACTCAGGAATCGGGTTTCCGTCAGTTTTTTGAAGGACTAAACAGTAATAATCAGATTTCCTTAATTGTTATTTTTAAAAAATCAGATTTTTAAAAAATAAATAAATAAAGTTAAGGTTTAAAATAAAGTTTTAGGGATTTACTCAAATGCGGCACGCAAATGGGAAAAGAGTTGTCATTAAAATAACTTCCCAGAAGATGATTTTCCCATCTTATTACCCTTCGATATGGTGTTCGTGACATAAAAAGTGCAGCACGGGACACACCAGAGTTAAAAAGACTTTTCAGTAGTAGTATCATGGTATAGCAGTATCATAGTTCATACAATTACAGTAAATGATCAAGAATCCATTCAATAAATTCGACTAAGGAGTTGGGATTTACAAGACTTTTGAATGATTACCATCTCTTGTAATAATCAGGTTTTCTGAAGGGAGTTAGGATTTACTCCACAAGACACGTAAATGTGAAGCAAAAAATAAAATACCAAAATAAAAAAAAGACACAACAATCTTAAAAAAAGTAATACAGAAGGCTTTTAGGTAGTGAACAGTGAATTTAACACCAACTCCTTCTCCAAACCGCAGGTAAACTTTCCAATAAACTGAATTTGTTTCTATGGGTTTTTACAAGTCATTCTCATTTCACTTCACACCACACTATCCTGTATCTAGACTCTGTGGGGGGGGCGAAAAAAAGAAGTTCCAAACAACATGAAAAGAACTTTTCAGATTCTTTTTATCGAATTTCTCCGTTCCAGGAAGAAGTCGATTTAATGTGTGGTGACAAGAAAAAGTACTTCTTCTTCTTACGTGGGGCAGGAGACTTTGTCCGGATTTTGTTTTGTTTTCCTGGAGACTGTGCATGAATTCACATTGGATATTTGAGCAGAAATGAAGCTTTCCGGGATGAAAATAATATGATGTAAGAATATAGATTGGGAGATAATTTTTGGAATATACTAGGAATTAACATATTTTTTTTTATTTAAAAAAAAAAAAGATATGATAAATAGTGAGGAAAATAACAAGATATAATTCATGCCCTGAATTAGAACTTTTTATATCGTGTCTTCAATTGTTTTTAATTTTAATTGTGTAGCTTTACTTATTATTGTGTTATTGTACTTTTACTTATTGCGTTATTGCATTCTTACTTATTAATGTGGAATTGTTTTATTATAACTTATTATTGAGTTATTCTATTCTTAAATACTGTGTAATTGTTTTATTAATTTATTATTGTTTTAATATTTATGATTGTGTGTTTTATTATAACATTCTGTAACTCAATTATTACTCATTAACTTGTAATTATTTTATTATAATTTATTATTGTGTTATTGTATTTTTTGCATGAATACCATCTCCTGTAATAATCAGGTTGTCTGAAGGGAGTTTGGAGGATTTACTCCCCATCAGACACGTAAATGTGAAGCAAAAAAGTAGCATACAAAAAAGTAGAACACGAGGCACACTGATGTTTAAAAAAAAAATACTGAAGACTTTTAGGTAGTGAACAGTGAATTTCACACTAACTCCTCTAAGACACAGGTAAACTTTCCAATAAAAATAATTTGTTTCTATGGGGTTTTACAAGTCATTCTCATTTCACTTCACACCACACTGATCCTCTATCTAGACTCTGTGGGTGGCAAATAAAAAAAGAAAAAAAGTTCCAAGCAACATGAAAAGAACTTTTCAGATTCTTTTTATTGAATTTCTACTTCCTGGGAAGAGGTCGATTTAATGTCTGGTGACAAGAAAGAGTACTTCTTCGAATGTGGGAGGGGAGAGACTTTGTCCGGATTTTGTTTTGTTTTCCTGGAGACTGTGCATGAATTCGCATCGGATATTTTGGCAGAAATGGAACTTAAAGGGATATAAACACTATGGCATAAGGGAAAAATATAGAATGGGAGAGATTTTTTTGGAAAATACTAGGAATTGGCATATTGTTTTTATTTTGAAAAAAACAATCATAAATAGTGGGGAAAATAACAAAATAAAATTCATATTAAAATTTTTATTAAAACTTTATTTTATCTTTAAAAAAACAAAAAAAAACAAGAAATCATAAATTGTGAGGAAAGTTACAAAAAATAGAATTCATGCCTAAATTATAACTTCTTTTTATTTATGATATTTGTGTGTATACTTGATTCATTATAACTTACTATCGTGGTATTGTATTATTACTTATTATTGTGCTGTTGTATTATTACACGTTATTAATTGTTTAATTATAACTTATTGTGTAATTGTTTAATTATAACTTATTTTGTAATTGTTTTATTTATAACTTATTATTGTGTAATTGTTTTATTTTAACTTACTATTGTGTTATTTTATTCTTACTTTTTTTACAAATTTTCTAAATTCATTAGTAAAGATTATTGTTTATAAAATTACAGTACGTGTGTCAGGAGTCGGTATAATAAATATGATTCAGTAGACGAGTTTCGACAGTTTTTGAACGACTACCAAATCCTGTCAAATTCAGGCTTCCTGAAGGGAGTTTTAAGGATTTACTCTCATAAATATCTTTAGATAAATGCGAATACAAAAGTGGAAAAAACTAGAACACGAGACACAGCAGTGTTAAAAAATACAAATACAAAAGGAATAGGAATTTTTGGTAGTGAACAGTGAATTTAACACCCACTCCTCCTCTAAACAAAAAACTTTTTGGGTAGTGAACAGTGTAAACTTTCCAATAAAAGGAATTTGTTTCTATGGGGTTTTACAAGCCGTTCTCATTTCACTTCACACCACACTGATCCTGTATCTAGACTCTGTGTGTGGGAGGGGGATGAAAAAAAAAAAAGAAGTTCCAAACTACATGAAAAGAACTTTTCAGATTCTTTTTATCTAATTTCTGCGTTCTGGGAAGAAGTCGATTTAATGTCTGGTGACAAGAAAAAGTACTTCCTCTTCTTACGTGGGACAGGGAGACTTTGTCCGGATTTTTGTTTTGTTTTCCTGGAGACTGTGCATGAATTCACATTGGATATTTGAGCAGAAATGAAGCTTTGCAGGATGAAAATAATATGATGTAAGAATATAGATTGGGAGATAATTTTGGAATATACTAGGAATTAACATATTTTTTTATTTAGAAATAAGGATATGATAAATAGTGAGGAAAATAACAAGATAGAATTAATACCCTGAATTAGAACTTTTTCTATCGTCTCTTCAATTGTTTTAATGTAGCTTAATATTGTGTTATTGTACTTTTACTTATTATTGCGTTATTGCATTCTTACTTATTAATGTGGAATTGTTTTATTATAACTTATTATTGTGTTATTCTATCCTTAAATACTGTGTTTTACAAGCCATTCTCATTTCACTTCACACCACACTGATCCTACGTCTAGACTCCTTGGGGGAGGAAAAAGAAGTTCCAACAAGAAACATGAAAAGAACTTTTCAGATTCTTTTTATCGAATTTCTGCGTTCTGGGAAGAAGTCGATTTAATGTCTGGTGACAAGAAAAGTACTTCTTCTTCCTTACTTCCTTACGCGGGTGTCCGGATTTGGTTTTGTTTTCCTGTAGACAGTGCATGAATTCACATCGGATATTTTTGCAGTAATGGAGCTTTTGCCGGATGAAAACAATACGGTGTAAGAAAGGAATATATAAATTGTGAGAAATTCCTTGAAAATACTTGAATTAGCATAATACTTTTTTTTTATTTTCAAAACAAAAGGATAGCTTAAATAGTGAGGAAAATAACAAGATAGAAAAGTTCTAATTTAGGGTATGAATTCTATGTATCATATTTTTGTGTGTATTTGTTTTATTATTTTATTATTGCGTTATAATATTACTTATTATATATTATTTTTTTGAGCCAACGGCCATACCATCCTGAATATACCGCTTCTCGTTAGATCCCGAAGTCAAGCATCATTGGGCGCGGTCAGTACTTGGGTGGGCGACCACCTGGGAACACTGCGTGCCGGTGGCATTCACAAATTTGGGACCTGAATGGTCGAGTATCTAGCGCTCTGACGCTCGGTGTCACAGGTTTCGGGTTCGAATCCCGGCGGTGCCATGGATGTTTGTAGTGGTTCGGAATCCACTTTAAGCGGTAGGTCCCGGTCTCCTATGACTGTAAAGAGCGTCACGGAGCCAAAGTCAGACTTCTACCTACGGGGGTACTCCATCACAACAGAAGCTGCTTCCTTCCCCTTCAATCATGAGTACGTATGGGCTCGTGGGCTTGGCCAGCCAAGTGGGATAAGAAACTACAACAATAACATATATTATTTTTGTATTCTTTACTATTGTGTAATTGTTTTATTATAACTTATTATTATGTTGTTGTATTCTTACAGATTATTGTATAATTGTTTTATTAAAACTTAATTAATTTCGGGATGAAATGGCCGGTAATCGAAAATATCAGAATCATATTAACTGTATGTAATTTATTAAGCAATTGGAAATTATATATATATATATATATATTATTATCTTAATGTAAGAATATGGAAAAAGTTTTTTTTTTAATGAGGAGTAACTTGCTTTAATAGCATAGGGATACAAGAAACCAGATTAAATTTAATTGAAGAAATATCTCTTTGAAATATTCTATTCTATTCTTCAAATACTGCAATTTTCTCACTAAGACTACTTTTTCTCATGACATCGATATCAATGCACGCCATAAGTGCTAATTGAATTCTAGTTCACTTGGATTTTATAAAACTGTGATATCTGAGAATATTATTATTATTATTTTATTGGAATAGTTTTTTTCTTTGAATAATTGATTCTGACTTAAATTAAATTTACTTATTATTAACATTTTTATTTTAAATTCTGAAATGGGCACCTTAAATCTCTAGGCCGGAAGGCGCTTCCGTTAAACTCGAGCAGAAAGATAGTAAGATGTGAACATATCACCCTCTACATGTGACCTTTGATTGCATTCATTCGAAATTGTGCAATATACCAATGTGGAAAATTACATTTATAGATAAAAATGTTCCAATTGAATGATTCAATATCAAAAGATCAATGATCTCAATGCCAAACGTTTCAAAATAACCGTATCTTTCTTAATAATTCATACATGAACATACCAATCTCTACATATTATCTTTGATTACATTCGTTACAAAATATGTTGGCACAATACAAATGCGCTGTAAAAAGGCCCTTTATAATCCACCTTGAGAAACGCTGAAATTGTTATGATTGTCTCACTATATGAGTGATTAGTCTTGTGTCGATGTGGCAGGTAATTAAAATATCAACACCATATTAATTGTATAAAAGTTGTGCAATTAACCATGTGGAATGTATATTGATAAAAAAATAAAATATAAATATTGACAAATGATATATTGTTAAAAAAGTACTCATTGGATGATCAAATGATTTTAGTACCAAAGCAGAAAAAGAAGATGGAACATACCACAATCTACAGAGATTTTTGTTTGTTTGTTTTTGCCGCTCTACTGTCATTTTTTGAGCACTTTAGGCTAATTAGACCGGGATATACAGTTTAACGTGGATTCCAAACCACTAGCAAACATCCATGCCACTGCCAGGATTCGAACCTGAAGCCTGTGGTATCATAGGCCAAAGCGCTGGCCAATTGGCCAATAGACCGTTTACCCTCTAAAATTTACCTTCAATTATATTAATTCCAAAATGTGTTGGCACAATGTGAATGCATTGAAAAAAGGCCCTTTACTTATGCATCCTGAGTAACGCTGACACTGTTACAATTGTGCTGCTTTATCGGCGATTAATTTTAGTTCGAATTGACAAAGAAATCGAAATCTCAACGCCGTATTAATTATATAAATATTTGAACAATTATCCAATGTGAAATATGACATATATAGATAAAAAAGGCTGGAATTAGAAAAGTCCAATGAGCAATGATGACAATACCACATGGTCAAAAGATTGATTCATTGATCAAATGATCAATAATCTCAATGTTCAATGATTTCAATACAAAATTTCAACACGAAATCACTTAAAATTACCATATCTTTCCTAATAATTCATACTCAACATCACTCGCTACCACTTCAGCACGTACTTCAAAAATCTTCCACGACACCACTTTTGACTACCTACTTCAACCTCATTCGAACAACCCCTCCTCCAATCAGAAGCTTATAAATTATCGTTTGCACCTATGGTCCTCGATGGTGACCTATCGAACACCGAGACACAGACCCATCAAAACTTAATGCCCCATCCAGTGCAAAGCTGTGCACCACATAATTAAATTATTTAATTAGCGTTGCCGCCTAAGAATTAGGGGGGACTAATTGCTTAGGGGCTAAAGCATCACCCTTAATAAGAGGGGGGAGGAGGAGGGACAAGTTTAACTGTGGAACATTCTATGGACTTGGATAAGTGCTGAAGCATGCTATGGGACACGTTTGCCCATTAAAAGGGCCAGATTGTTTACATTGATGTACGTGTTTTGTGCTCAAGGAATGGGCTTTGGCAAGACAAAGAATGCAGTTTAATCAGGCCGTAATTATCCGTGATCGGCAATGGGGATTGGGTCCAAGATTGATAATCCCATTCAGTCGGGAGACAGGTGGGCTGTTAGGTTGATCAGCGTCAGTCCAATAGTCGCGCAATGCCTGATGGGATTTGCACACTAATCGATACGAGTGAAGTTTGGATTGAGTATTTCTAATTGGGAGGAATGCAGAGAATTCTGGACATTAGCCGAACATCAATTTGTAATTAAAGATTTTTAACTTTAATCAATCTTTGTTTATTGTAAATATTTTTACTATGGACAATTTTATTTTAGTTATATTTAATTATGAAATTAATTATTTTATAATTATGAAATGATGTAATAATTTTGAACTTAATATTCAATCATTAATAAATATAACTATAAAAATTTCTCCGTCGTCCAAAATTGTCAGTAATCAAAATATTTACTATAAATACGGATTTATCAATATTAAAAATTCTCAGTTGTAAATTGATGTTGAATGATGTCCAGAATCTTCTATGTATAACACATTCCTACCAACTACAAATACATAATTCCCACTTCAAATCTTATCGATTAGTGTACACATAAAAATATTAGTTATAAGGAGTTATGAAAAGTTTTGCCTGGTGGGAATTGCATACTATTCGATACGAGTGAAGTTTGGATTGAGTATTTCTAATTGGGAGGAATGCAGAGAATTCTGGACATTATTCAAACATCAATTTGTAATTAAGGATTTTTAACATTAATCAATCTGTATTTATAGTAAATATTTTGATTAATATATTGATGGAAAATTTTATTTTAGTAATAACTAATTTTGAAATTAATTATTTTAGAAATATGAAATGATATTTTATGGGATTTTATACTTCATGGGAATACGAAAATTTTTCTCTGATGGTATTTGCAAACTAAGTGAAAATCTATTAAATATTTTCAGTTACAAAAATAAGACATAACTAATTTATTTGATATGAATTAATAATACGTTTTTTTTTTTAATGTACTTAATACTATTTTTAACGTACGTTACTCTAACTTTTATTCATTTTTTTTAGAACACGTAATTTTTTATCATTATGTTTTTATTTTTTTTTACAATTACAATTTTTTGAATGGGAGATGATTCTAATTTTTTCTAATTTTAATTTTTAATTATAATTTTATTCTA
Organism: Caerostris extrusa; assembly: GCA_021605095.1. NCBI lineage: Eukaryota > Metazoa > Arthropoda > Arachnida > Araneae > Araneidae > Caerostris > Caerostris extrusa. The sequence goes on from BPLR01004921.1 coordinate 19,347, forward strand.
ATTCTATTTTTTTCTAATTCTAATTTTTAGTAATATTTTATGAATTTTTTTTTTTTTTTTTAAATGAAATTTACTCACTAATCAATTCAAGAGAAGTTTGATTTGAATACTTTTTTAGAATTTAATAAGTCACACTTATACATAAGATAAAAACTTATGATTTTTTAATACAAAAATATTAATAACATTTTTTTCTTCATTATTTAATTTTCATTTTAAAATGGCAACTTCCTTTAACTTTTTAGAAATATATCTTTAATATCTATACTTTATTCAATTCTTTTTTTTTAATACAAAATACACTTAAGCATAAAAATGCTTGAATGCATACCGTTTGCTTTTTTGTTATCATTCACTTCAAATAAAACCACTACATTTTTAACAACATTTTGAAAAAGAATTAATCCACGTGCCTGACACTCAGGAAGTACTTGTAAGAAATTTCCGAGTTTTCAGCCAAATTACTTATTTCTTTTGTATATCAAAAAATAAAAAAGACTGGACATTTATTTCTAATGATAAATTGGCAACCACCTCTCATAGTCCAGTCTTTGCGGTAGAGAATTTTTTTCTATATGAATAAAATAAGAGCACATACATCACAGTTTGAGAGAACAGTGTGGTAGTCTTGTATCTTTGTGTTTAAATGATAAATGATAACTTTCGCTATACTTTCCAAAATAACTTGTGCAAAAAAATGAAAATGTTTTATTATAGGAGACTATGAGTGGTGAGATAAAAATTTAATGTAAAAAAATACTCCAAAGTCCAGTTTTTTTTAACAAATAAAAATCTGATAAGAATTGTTGTTATGTTATTGTAAAAGTGCTAGTTTTAATTCATTATTTATACAATACATCACTTAGTTTCATTAAAAATAATATGGATTTCGGAATGTTAAATTATCCATATTATTTTGTCCATATATATTTGTATTATATGAAATATAATATTTATATGGACAATATAATATGGATTTAATAATACACTTGTATATATATATAATAGAGATTAATTATAGTATATTTGGGGTTGAATATATTTTTTTAATATATTTGGACAAAATAATATAGAATAATTAAAAATAAAATAAATTTTGTAATGTTAACTTGTAATGTAATATAATATGAATTTAATAATATATTTGGATAAATAATATAGATTAATTAAAAATAATATGGATTTTGGAATGTTAAGTTATCCATATTATTTTGTTCATGTATATTGTATGTAATATAAGATACATGAAAAAAATAATATACATTTAATATATTTGGATATATAATATAGATTAATTAGAATATAGTTGAATAAAAATATATTTTTGAATATATTTGGACTTATAATATTGAATAATTAAAAATAATATGAATTCTGGAATGTTAGGTTGTAATGTAATATAATATATTTGTTCTGACATTACAATGGGATTTGAAGCTCTATGAGCCAAGTGGGGAGAAAAGTCATGTAACAATAAGCTATGCTGTCCTCATTGGTTCTCGCGAAATGATCCATAAAATGATTTATAAAATTGAGCTACGGTGGAAAAATTTGGATTTTAACACAACGATGAATTTAAAATTTCAGTGACAACAGCAATTTTCTAACGAACTGAGGTAACATTAAGGTTGTAACGTTTAGTAACGCTAAGGCTAAAGTTAGATAAAGAATTCCATCAGTTAAACACTTAAGGCTACACTCGCCACAACTTACCACTTTTTCCTTAAACTTCTTTTTCTTCATTGGCGCAAACAGTCCCTTGGTGAGACGAGCCCATGCACCTACTGGTAGATTTCGAGACAGCAGATGTTATATTTTTACGAGGAAGGGTTGTCAGCCCTACGCCCAATAGTCTCGGATCTGGACCTAATGTTTAAAGTGGATTCCAAACCACTGAACACATCCATGCCACCGCCGGAACTCGAATATGTGATACCGAGCGCCAGAGCGCTAGTCGCTTGGTCATCAGGTCCCTTTCTTTAAACTTATTAACGACAATTAAACTTACCAATGTAATCTTAAGCTTATCATTATAACTATCTTACAATTAATCACTATCTTAAACTTACTAATGTTAATTAAAGTTACCAACGTTCACTGGTGAATTCATTTATATAATTTCTTCTAGTCATGTTTAAGCAGAATTCCACTGCGACACACAAGAATTTCATTCCAAAAGGGTGTGTTCTAATACATGATTCGATTTAACGCGATGTAAATGCCTTTAATAATGACCTTCACAATTTTACGTGCATTCACGTGACCTTACACTCGATGTTCGCTTATGAATTCCTTTTCCACCGAATAAATATTCAATATTTCTATTTATTTAAAGGCTTCTTCAGTTTCATGCATGCCTGTTTCAAAATTAAAAGCTGAATTTTCTACATTAATCATGCGTTTAAAATTTGCTCCTTATTATAAATAAAAGGACGTTGTCGAATTATGGCATTATTTTACCAACACATTTAATTAAGTTTCTCAATTTGTCGTAATAAAATATTTATTACTTAAACAAAATGTGTGTATATTTTACTGCAAACATGACAGTTGTTGTGTAATTTTTGATACGTGTGTTTATGTAGTGGTTTGTTCCGCGTGGGTCCAGATAAGAATAGCTCCACTGTAGCCCATACATATTGTAAAAGATGAATAAAATGGGTACAATGTGCCCGGGAGTATAACAGAGTGGGGTAAAGTCAGTGAATTCTGCTTTGGGTACCCCATTGGCTTATCCGCTTATCATTATTCGATAGGTTAAGACATGTAAGTACATGAACTTGGTCTAGATGTTGCTGTCGATCAAGTGGGAAGAGAAACAACATGTTATGGTATAGGTGTTGTGCCCACGGTAGAATGACAGATTTTTGCTGTCTACTAAGTGAGATAAGAAACAACAATATGTTGCAATTTGGAGTTGTGCCCACGTTAAAATAATAGATTGTTGCTGTCGACCAATTGGGATAAGAAACAACAGAATTTGGTGTAGGGGTCGCATGTACGTTAGATTGTTGATGTGGACTAAATGGAATAAGAAACAACAACATGTTTTGATTTAGGGGGTTGCAGCCCCTTAGAATAACTGATTGTTGCTGTCGACCAAGTGGAATAACAAACAGGAACATATTGTGGTTTAGGAGTTGTATCCACCTTAGAATGACAGATTTCAAGAGTTTGATTTGATCTGCTCGCGTGTGTTATGTGTCATATTAATTAAGAGTTTGCTAGGGTATTGTAAGTTGAGTATACTGTATAAATAGTTTGAAATTAAATATACTTAGTGGAGTACTCTGACTGTCTGGAGACAGTAATACAAACATGCCACCAATATTTCCTTTCTAAAAGACAATAAACTGTACTTCTCTATCTTAAATAAAACCCAAACCAAAATATTATATAACTATAAATATTTCCATTGTTTCTAAAAATTCATATTTTCTTTTTCACTTCATATGTATTGACGATAATATATACATTTTCGGGGAAAAATTCCGAAAAAAAAAATCATGTACATGAGTTCATATTCATCTACATCATCTTCTCAAGATCCTACAGCTAAGAACTTTCCGTGTTTCTAAGAGATTACTTAGCTTGTACCATGGTATGAAAAAGATTGGACAGTTGTTTCCAATGATAAATCGGCGCCTACCTCTCGCAGGGGTTTCGTGGGAGAATTTTGAGATGAATAAAATAAGAGCGCATACATCACTGTGTGGGTGAGCAGTGTGATATTTCGAGATCTTTGTGTTTATTTTGTGAGAGTGATGGATGGAAACAGTCTTTTACTTTTGTGAACCCCTTTTTTAAAAAATGAAACATTTTTTTTATAGGAAACTGCCATTTGGTATGTGAAAAAGCTATTGTTAAAAATTGTTCACCTATCCAATTTTTACACAAAAAAAAATTTTAAAAATTAAATATTTAAATGCAGTTGAATTTCAATTGTATGCGAATCATGAAAAAATATTTAAATTATTAAAATGCAATAGTTTAAAGATTTGTTTTAATTGATAAGTTATGCTTCTTTTAATGGAAATCCTCACTTACAACTTAAAACTAAAGATAGACATTTTACTTTTATATCATCATCATCGACGTAACAGCCCCAAGGTGGGACAAGGCCATCTGTCCTACTGGTAGATTTCGAGATGCGAGAATATTTCTTTTACGGAGTAGGATTGTCAACACTGCGCCCAAAAAGCCATATTAGACCGGAAACTGCTGTTTAAAGTGGATTCGAATCATTAAAAAACATCCACGACACTACCAGGATTACTTTTATATAATACATCTAAATTTAATACTGTGATGTAGAGGGTGGACAATCAGATTGTAAATGGAAGAGGTTGTGTCGAGATACTTGAGGCACAGATAGGAAAAAACTCACAACTTTATTTAAATAGACACAAACACCGCACTACAATTAGATACATGCCCTACTTAACGCATTTAACCAAGACAACCAACCAACGTTTAACATGCTTCCTGTCAAGATGATAGTCTGTAGACCAACTGACCATTTCTCCTGAATGCCACAGAGGACGTCTCTGCCAATGCGTAAAATGAAATATCGTTTCGGTATGTTGTGGTTTCGTAGTTGTGTCCCACGTTAGAATGACAGATTTCGAGGTCGCTTGTGCTATGTGTTATATCATTTATGAGTATGCTATGCGTATAGTAAGCTGAGTGTACTGTACGGATAATTTGAAAATAAATATACTTAATGGAGATTGGCAATCTTACTGAATGGAGACAATAAAACAAACATGATCACATTATGCATTAAAATCCTTTCTAAAAGGCAATAAGCTATACTTCCTACTTTAAATAAAAGATTATGCAACTATAAATATTTACATTGTTCATAAAAAAAATCCATTTTTCTTTTTCACTTCATATGTTTTGACGATAATATACACATTTTTTGGAAAAATTCCGAAAAGAATTCATCTACATCAGTTCACATTCATCTACATTATCTTCTCAAGAGCCCAAGCTAAGAACTTTCCGTGTTTCTAAGAGATTACTTCCCTTGTACCATGGTATGAAAAAGATTGGACAGTTATACCTAATGATAAATCGGCGCCTACTCTCGCAGGGGGTTTCGTAGGAGAATTTTGAGATGAATAAAATAAGAGTGCATACATCACTGTGTGGGCGAGCAGTGGATATTTCGAGATCTTCGTGTTTTTATCTTTTGAGAGTGATGGATGGAGACACTCTTACTTTTCTCAAGAAGACATTTGTAAAATGAGAATTTTTATTAAAGGAAACTACCATTTGGAGTAAGAAAAAGCTATTGTTGAAAACTGTTCCACTATCAGATGTTTTATTAAAATAAGTAAAAAATTTTGATAGATTAAAAAGAGAATTGCAGTATTTGAAATATAATTGGAATAAGTAAAACAATTCAAAATCATTGATATGTATTAATTTAAACGTAATGTTTTATTTTATAAGCTATGCTTCTTGTAATGAAAATAATCCTCATTTATAACTTAAAAACTAAAGATAGGCATTTTACTTTTATACCATCATCACCATTGGCGTAACAGCCAAAGATTGGCCAATATAAGAACAAGGTGGGCCATGGCCGTCTGCCTACTGGTAGATTTCGAAACGAGATGATTCCTTTTAACTGTTTAGGTTGTCAGCCCTAAGCCCAACAACTATATTAGAGCGGAATCTGCTTTTAAAGTAGATTTCGAACCACTATAAGCATCCACACAATCGCCGGGATTACTATATAATACATCAAAACCAAACCTAATACTGTAGGCTCATGTTGGGCAGCGAAATTGTTACTGGGTGTGGTTAGGTTGAGGTACTTGAGGCACACGTTGGAGAACTCACAGCTTTTATTGACACACGCACAAACATCAGACACATACAATTAGAGACATACAATATTTAACACATTTAAAGATATATAACTATAGATTCATGGAATGACTCCACTTCTAAATAAGGCTACACAGAGTACGCGAAACATACGTCTTCTCCGGGTGGGAAGTCTGTGGACCAACTAACCCTTTCTCCTGAATGCCCCAGGGGCGCTCCTGCCAGTGAGTAAGAGGAAACATGGTTGCCAGTATGTTCTGGTTTAGGCGTTGTTTCCACGTTAAAATAACAGGCTTCGAGGGTTAGATTTGACCTAGTTCCGTGTGGTATGTGTTATATCGTTTCAGAATTTGCTATGAGTATCTTAAAGTGGAGGTGTACTGTACAAATAATTTGGAAATAAAATATACTTAGTGAAGATTTAAAATCTGATTGGAGACATTAAACAAAGCATGGTAATATTCTGCCATAAAATTCTTTCTGAAAGGCAATCTCCGACGTCATGCATTTGTTAAAAAACCCAAATATTATATATCTATATATATTTCTATTGTTTAAAAAAATCATTTTTTTTTTTCTTTGCCACTTCATGTTTTGACGATAATATATAAATTTTTCGGGAAAAATTCCGGAAAGAATTCATCTGCATGAGTTCATATTCATCTACATCATCTCCTCAAGAGCCCAAGCTAAGAACTTTCCGTGTTTCTAAGAGATTACTTCCGTGTACCATGGTACAAAAAAAGATTGGACAGTTATTTCTAATGATAAATTGCGCCTACCTTTCGTAGGGGTTTCTTGTAGGAGAATTTGAAATGAATAAAATAATAGCGCATACATCACTGTGGGTAAGAAAGTGTGATATTTCGAGATCTTTGTGTTTTATCTTTTGAGAGTGATGGATGGAAACGTTCTTTTACTTTCGAGAACCCATTTGGAAAAAAAAAAAAATAAAATCTTTTATTAGAAACTACGATTTGGAGTATAAAAAGCTATTGTTAAAAACTATTCACGTATCCAATATTTTTATTCTCAAAATTTAAATAAAATTTTGAAATGATAAATTGAATTGAAATCCTTTATAATATATTTGAAATATTTTAAAAATATTTAAAATTATTTAATATGTAATAATTTTAAGGAG
>BPLR01004922.1:0-25308 GCA_021605095.1 Caerostris extrusa
GTTACGTATTGCTTTAACAATTCCTAAAACAATTATTTAAAAACAAATTAAGACAATTTATTCTATAAAAAAATATGTTAAGGTTAGTCATGGCAATAATAATTAGAGAACCAAAATTTTGAAAAATTTAATGCCATAAGAGAAACAAATTTTTTTTTTTTTTTCAAATTTTGTTAACATAGATTTTTTTGATTAAAATGAAACGATTAATCGTATTCATTCAAAACAAAAAAACCCATATATTCTAAATTCGCCATTTTCTACAAAAAATCTATACTATGTAACGCTAAAATAAATAAAATAATGTAATGTCATATCATCATCTGTATATGTGTTAAAAAGACAAAATAGCAAATATAGTATGCAAGCTTTTATGCCAGAATCTTAATGAGTATTCATCGGATGCGATATCCAAAGTCCAAAGAAAAACCAAGAGGAGAACCATCAGATCAAATAGTTCTGGGATACCCAAGTTGCAGTAATGAGTAGCATGTTTTGACGGTCGTGCCTTATTTCTTTGTATGTTCAGCAATAACAAAAAAGATGTTATCTGCAGTTTTTGTCTGGATGGAAATAAATGCTACGAAAATAAATGTCTTTCACCATAATGAATGTTTCGGAAAATGCTAGGTAAATTATTGCGGAAATATTTCCTCCATTTGTGAAGTTTTTAAATAAATGGTGGGATAATGTTTCGATGCTTATTAGAAATATATTTTGAGTAAAAAAGAGTTTAAAAAAAAAAGGATTTATTTATTAGAAATTTAAAAAAATTATTTTGGAAACAGTTCAATATTATTGAAAATTATAAAATCTAATAATGTTCAGTAAATTAATTTCTTTCTCTTTTAAATCTGTCAAGTAGCTATGATCTACTTTAAACTTTTCTTAGCAGAAATAGTTACGGAAATAACAGGAATAATTTACATCAGTAGCATCACATTTTATTGTTGAATTATTGTTGAATGAAAATATTGAAATTACTTTTGAATACTAATGTCAAACTTAATAATTGAGGAACTAAAAGCATTAATGATTTCATATACTGTGAAATCAGTATAAAAGAAGCATTTTTCTTTTATTAGCACTAAATCTTTTATATCAGTAATACATTGGTAATGAATGCCTCTGTCGTAACGAGCATTGTTTGAGAGTACTTATTGACAGCACTAGTCTCATGAAATATTTTAGTTTGTGACATTATGCGTACATCATCCATGAAAAGTGATAATAAAACTGCCTGGTGGGAATTTTCCAGGTTGTTTCTCACGAAACGCAAATAAAAATCAGTTACTCATAAATGTCTTCCCGAAAGACAATGTCTTCCTCTTGTCGTCCGTCGTTATACACTGAAGTGACAAAAGTCATGGGATAGCAATATGCAAATTTTCAGATGGCAGTAGCATCGCGTAGAACAGGTATAAATGCGCAGTGCTTTCGCAGAGCTTTCATTTCTGTTCAAGTTATTCATGTGAAGAGGTTTTGACGTGATGATGACCGCACGACGGGAATTAACAGACTTTGAACGCGGAATGTTAGTTGGAGCTAGACGCATGGGTCATGCCATTTCGAAATCGTTAGGGAATTCAACATTCCCAGATCCACTGTGTCAAGAGTGTGCCGAGAGTATGAAATTTCAGGCATAACATCCCACCATGGACAGCGCAGTGGTCGACCGCCTGCACTTAACGACCGAGACCGGCGACGTCTGCAAAGAGTCGTAAATTCTAACAGACAAGCAACACTGCGTCAAATAACCGCAGAAATCAATGTGGGACGTACAAGGGACTTGTCTGTTAGAACTGTGCGGAGAAATTTGGCTTTCTTGGGCTATTCCAGCAGAAGACCGACTCGAGTGCCTTTACTGACAGAACGACATCGCTTGCAGCGACTCGTGGGCACGTGAGCATATCGGTTGGTCCCTAGATGAATGGAAAACCGTGGCCTGGTCCGATGAGTCACGATTTCAGTTGGTAAGAGCTGATGGTAGGGTTCGAGTGTGGCGCAGACCCCACGAAGCCATGGACCCAAACCGTCAGCAAGGCACTGTTCAAGCTGGTGGTGGCTCCGTAATGGTGTGGGCTGTTTTTTTCATGGCATGGACTTGGTCCTCTGGTGCGACTGGACCGAACATTGACTGAAATGCTTATGTTCAGCTACTTGGAGATCACTTGCAGCCATTCATGGACTTCATGTACCCAAACAACGATGGGATTTTTATGGATGACAATGCGCCATGTCACCGGGCCACAACTGTTCGCGATTGGTTTGAAGAACATTCTGGACAATTCCAACGAATGATCTGGCCACCTAGATCGCCCGACATGAATCCCATCGAGCATTTATGGGACATCATCGAGAGGTCTGTTCGTGCCCAAAATCCTGCACCATCAACGCTTTCACAATTATGGACGTCTATCGAGACAGCATGGCTCAATATTCCTGCAGAAGACTTCCAACGACTTGTTGAGTCCATGCCACGTCGAGTTGCTGCACTTCGCCGGGGCGAAAGGTGCGCCGACATAGATATTAAGAGGTCATCCCATGACTTTTGTCACTAGAGTGTATATTATTATTAACAAATAATTGTTGATAATAGTTAACAAATATTGATAACAATTGCTAACAAATATTGTTAATAGTTGTTAATAATACAAAACATATTTAAAATATTTATTTGTCTACACTTTTTTGTGTTAACATATTGAGAATCAACTAAATCCCAAATTTGAAAACATTTATTTATTTATTTAAAAAGTGTCACGAAAATAAATATTTTATTTTATTTAGCAAATATTTCGTCCGACATTAATTTTGATTTTTTTCTCTTTCTGATATAGTATTATTTTCATAGGAATCTTAAATTTGCTTCTATTTTTCTATCCATAGAAATATTCATAAAAAGGTCTCCCAACCTTTGTCACTATCTGATTATATAATACCTATTTGTCCTTACTATATAATACCCATTTTGTCCTGATTATAAAATACCTAATGTATTTTAATGTAAACGAGCAGCCTGTCCTCGAATAAGAGAAAATTAAATGACCTAAAAGGGAAATATATTGCTTTTTAGCGTTATCTCATTTCTTGACCAATTCCAGGAAACTACAAGAAAATGTTATCTTTAGTTTTTAAGAATTTCCAGAATTATATAAAAAAAGTTTAAGTTAAAGAAGTCTGCACATTTCAGAAAAAGAAACAATAAGTTGCAGTTTTCTACCAATGAAAAATATATTTCTTTATTTTTTTTATTTGAAAAAGAAAATTAAGAGCAACATCTTTAAATTAGTTTTTAATTGAAATTTAATTCTGTTAAAAAATTAGAATTATTTTTCATTGCAAAGAAAAGCTTACCATTTAATTTGTCAGGTTATTATTTGATTTTAAATTAAAGATTTAAATTAAAGGTTTTATTTGATTTTTTTATTCTAGAACCTATCATCTTTTTTTCCAAAAAATTTTTTTTCGTTTTGGTTGTTTTTTTCCCTCTTTTTTTTGTGTTAAACAATGATTATTTAGCTAATTTTGTTGATTCTTTTCTTACTTTAAGAAAAGATTTTTCGTTCGATGCATTTAGCTCGGTAAGCTAAATAAAATATTATGAATTTATTCTTAAAGAACTTCTTTTGATGAAAATATAAATCCATTGAGGCATAAATTCATCGTAATTCTGTATTTTCAGACATTCCTGCATTCTAAGGTATATTCGTTTGCCGTTTTTTTCATTGCTAAATGGTTTTTGAAAACCTGAAATTTATCGATAGAAACGCACTGGGCGAATAATATTTATGTAAATACGAATCTCATTAATCATATAATGCGTTCAAGATATTTGCTTCTAAAACTTCTTTACTTAAGCATGTGTTAATTAAAGTCGAATTCTTCGCATAGTCCGAAACTAATGCCAGATTAATAGTTTCAATTGAATTGAATTTCAATTATCCAAAAAATTAAAAAGTTTAGGAGACATATAATTCACACAAACATTTATAATAGAATATATTTAAATGTTAACACGGAAATTCTGCGTAGAATCCAGTTGTAACAATTTTAACATATCCGGTTTCAAAAATCGTATAGCGTGTCGGTTAAAAAAAAAAAAAAAAAAGATGAAGTTAAAGAGGTTTGGTGACTCAGAAAAAAGAAGTAATTTGCCTATTTCTACCAATAAAAAATATATTTCTTTACTTATTTAATAAAAGGGCCAAATCTTATATTAATTTTGTTTTTTTCTCTTTCTGATATAGTATTATTCATATGCATCTTAAGTTTGCTTCTATTTCTCTATCCATAGAAATATTCATGAAAAGGTCTCGCAACCTCTGTCTCTATCTCTCATCTTGATTATAAAAACCTATTTTTTCCTGTTTGTAAAATACCTATTGCAGATCAGACTGACCTCAATGTCCTAAAATGAAGAAAGAAATTGTAAGACTGTCATTTTTCTTGACCAACCGGGAAACTACACAATTAAAAATTACACATTATTTAAAAATTTCCAGAATTATCAACAACAAAAAAAATGAAATTAAAGAGGTCTGCTCATATATAAAAAAAAAAAAGAAACAATGTTACACTTTTCTACCAATAAAAAAATATATTTCTTTATTTTTTATTTAAAAAAGAAAACTAAGAAAAAATCTTCAATTAGTTTTTAATTGGAAATTTAATTCCGTAAAAATAAAAGTAATTTTCAATTTAAAAAAGCGTAGCAATTAATGTGTCATCATTTCAATATGAATAGTCTTTTTATTTTATCAAACTTCTTTTACATTAACAGTGTGCAATTTAGCAATCTTTTTATCTTTGATTCTGAGATAAGAAAACGATTTTTTTTTTTTTTTTTTTTTTTTAAACGATTAAATAAAAACACAATGAAAATAAATATTTTTTCTACTTCGATATTTTTGTATTCCAAAACACTTTTTCATTTTCGTTTTGATTTTTTTTTTTTTATCTTTTTGAGTTAAACAGTGATTTTTTTTTTAACTAATTTAGTTGATCCTTTTTTACTTGAAGAAAATAATTTTTCTTCTTCCGAGGCATTTAGCTCTGTAAGCTAAATAAAAATTTTTATGAATTTATTCTTCAGAATTTCTTTTGATGAAAAATGTAAACCTGTTGAGGCATAAATTCATCGTATTCTGTATTTTCATACGTTCCTGCATTTATAGGTGTATTTGCTTTGCCTTTTTTCATTGCTAAATGCTTTTGGAAAACGTGAAGTTTATCGATTAAAACGCACTGCGCTCTGTAATATTTATGTAAATACGTGAATCTCATTAATCATGCAATGCTTTCAAGTTATCTGCTTCTAAGACTTCTTTTACGTAAGCAAGTGTTATCTAAAAGTCGAATTTATAATAAAAGTCGTAAATCATTCATGAAATATTCATAAATTGAAAATTTTCAGAGTTGTTTCTATATTTACATCAAATACAATACGGTTGTAAAACTGCATTTTACAACAGCAAACGATTTTTTTTTTAAAATAAAACTACTCCTGTAATTTACATAATATTTTTTGGACTTTTTACTGTTATTTAAAAATAACATTTCAACGTGTAAATACTAAGTACATATAGATTTTTCTTTTACTGGAGTGAATATGTGAAAATGCATAAATATCAATATTTCAGAAAAAATTCATAAAATGTATCTATATTTTTGTATTAATTTAGTTTTATCGTTTAAATAAATTGAAGTTTTTTTAAGTCTCATAATTTGTCATTATTTAACTGAATCTCATAAAATGTATCATAATAATTTCATTTCATTATTGCATTTTATGTACGTATACAACACAATGACATTAAATAAGTTGGTTTTCCAGGAATATTTTAAAATTACTTTTACTTACATTTTAATATTTAAAATATAATAAAAAATGATTGACATTTAATTTATTAACATGAGCTCTATATGTTACGCTAAAAGTACAGAAGACATTAATCTACAAATTATCTAGGTAATTTTTTTTTAAGAATTTCTAGAATTCTATATAAAAAAAAAAACGAATTTAAAGAGGTCTGTAGATTTCAGAAAAAAAAGAAACCAATGTTATACTTTTCTATCAATAATAAAAAATATATTTCTTTATTTCATTAAAAAAAGAAAACTAAGAACAAATTCTTAAATTAGTTTTTAATTGAAACTGAATTCTGTAAAAAAAATAAATGTAATTTTCAATTTAAAAAAAAAGCTTAGCATTTAATGTCATCATCTCAATATGAATAGTTTTTTATCAAACTTCTTTTTACATTAGAAAGTATGCAATTTGGTTTTCTTTATCTTTAATTCTGAGATAAGAAAACGATTTTTTTAAACTTTTTTTCACCAAACGGTAAAATAAAAACACTAAAGGAAAACATTCTAGAACATTTTTTTTCTAGAAAATTTTTATTCGATATTTTTATTCTAGAACATATCATCTTTTTATTCCAAAACACTTTTTGTTTTGATTTTTCATCTTTTTGGATTTTTTTATCTTTTATCAAGGATTTTTTTTAACTAATTTAGCTGATTCTTTTCTTACTTTTTAAGAAAAGAATTTTTCCTCTTTCAATGCATTTAGCTCGGTAAGCTAAATAAAATCTTATGAACTTATTCTTTCAGAATTTCTTTTGATGAAAAAATATAAAACTATTGAGGCAGAAATTCATTGTATTCTGTGTTCTCAGACATTCCTGAATTTATAGGTATATTCGTTTTGCCTTTTTTCCACTGCTAAATGTTTTGGAAAACTTGAAATTTATCGATAAAACGCACTGGGCGAATAATATTTATGTAAATACGAATCTCATTAATCATACGATGCGTTCAAGATATGTTATTCTGAAACTTATTTACGTAAATAAGTGTTACCTAAAAGTCGAATTCGTAATAAAAGTCGTAAATCATTCATGGAATTTTCATGAATTGAAAAAAAATGTAAGTCTTGTTTATACAATTACATCAAATACAATACCGTTGTAAACTGAATTTTTCCAATAGTAAAATAAGGATACTTTTTCTTTGAAAATAAACCTGTTTCTGTAATTTACATAATATGGTTGGCCTTACGTTTATTTAAGTAATATTCAACATATAAATACTAGGAACAGAAAATTTTCTTTTAGTGGAGTAAACATTTTAAAAATACATAAATATCAATATTTTAGAAAAGCATAAAATATACCTATATTTTTTTACATCAATTTAGTTTTATCGTTATAAAATAAATTAAATCTTTAACTAAATTTCGTAAAATTTTTCATAAAGATTTCGTTTCATTATTGATTTTACGTACATATACAACACACAATGGCATTAAATAAGTTGTTTTGTTTCAGGATATTTTTAAATTACTTTTACTCACATTTTCTACATAACTATCCTCAAAATTAAATTTCACAATCTAACATTTTACATTATGATACAGGCTGCGATATAAATCGGATTTGAATTGTATATATTTAATGTCATTGCATTTAAAATTATTTATATTTACTGAAATAAATACAATTTCTCAATGCAAGAATGGCATATTAAGTGGCATATTAAATCATTTTTCAGAGCGACATAACTAAATAAATGAACGAGTCCCAAACAAATCGATGGCAAAATGACTTAAGTACGACTGTCATAGGCATCTTAAGTTTGTTTCTATTTCTCTATCCATAGAAATATTCATGGAAAGATCTCCCATTTGTTACTATCTCTTATCTTGACTATAAAAATACCTACTGTAGACGAGCACGTTGACGTCGATGTCCTAGAATAAAAGCAATTGCTAAAATATATTTTTATATTTATTTAGAAAAAGAAAGTTAAGAACAAAATCTGACATTATTTTTTCTTTTTCTCTTTCTGATATAATATTACTTCCATAAGAATCTTAAGTTTGCTTCTATTTCCTATCCTTTGAAAGCTGTTATCGTTATAAAATATGACTGACTATAGAATATCTTTTGTATTTGACTATAAAATACCTATTGTACACCAAAAAGTTCTGACCTCAATGTCTTAAAAGGAAAACAAATTTCTTTTTCTATAATATTTTCTTACTTGTAGACTACCCAGGAAACTGCACAAAATGTTATCTTTAAGAATATCCAGGATTATCTACAAAAAAAAAGTTTGAAGTTAAAAAGTCTGCGCATTTCAGAAAAAAAAAATAAAGTTGCACTTTTCCATCAATAAAAAAAAAAATATATTTCTTTATTTATTTAAAAAGAAAAGAAAACTAAGAACGAAATCTTAAATTAGTTTTTAATTGGAAATTTAATTCTGTAAAAAAAAAAAAAAAAAGTGCTTTTCATCCTTAAAAAAAAGTTTAATATTTAATGTGTCATCATTTTAATATGAATAGTTTTTTTTTTTTTTTATTTTATCAAACTTCTTTTACATTAGAAAGTGTGCAATTTGGTTTTTCTTTATATTTGATTCTGAGATAAGAAAACGATTTTTTTAACTTCTCTTTTTAACAAACGATAAAATAAAAACACAAAAAGAAAAACATTCTTTTTTTTTTTTTAAAAGGTTTTTCTTCAATATTTTTTTCATTCTAGAACATATCGTCTTTTATTCCAAAACACTTTTTCGTTTTCGTTTCATCTTTTGTGTTTAACAATGATTTTTTAACTAATTTAGTTGATTCTTTTCTTACTTTAAGAAAGGAAATTTTTCGTCTTCTTCAACGCATTTCGCTCTGTAAGCTGAATAAAATCTTATGAATTTATTCTTTCAGCATATCTTTGGACGAAAAATATTAATCCATTGAGGCATAAATTCATCGTATTCTGTATTTTGTGGCATTCCTACATTTAGGTATATTCGTTAGCCTTTTTCATTGCTAAATGGTTTTCATATTGTTTAAAAAAATCATATTCTTCTAAATTCCCATTTTATGCTCCTAAAATCTATATTATGTAGCACTAAAATAAATAAAACAAATGTAATGTCACATCAGCATCTGTATATACACCCAAAAGACAAAATAAATAAATATATAGCGCATGTTTCTTTATGCCATAGAATCTGAATTAGGCATTCATTTGGATGATATCAAAGTTCAAAGGAAAAAAAAACTCCAAGAGTTCTAATGGAGATGAAATAGTCTCGGGTACTGCAAGTGTATAATTGAGCAGCATGTTTGGACGGTCGCACGCCTTGTTTCTTTTGTATGTTCAGCAATAAAAAAAAAAAGAGATGTTATCTGCAGTTTTTGTCTAGATGGGAAATAAATGTCGCGAAAATAAATGTTCTTCACTATGATAAATGTTCCGAAAATGTTTGGTAAATTATTACTTGAGCATTTTATCGTTCGTGAACTTTTTAAATAAATGGTGGGATAATGTATCGTTGCTCATCAGAAATATATTTTTAGTAAAAAGTACAAAAAAATTTAATAGAGTTAAAAATTATTTTTGAAAATTACTATATTAATAAAAATTATAAAATCTAATAAAAATTTTTAAAAATGTAGTAGTTCTCTTTTTACTGAGTTAATTAATTTTTGATGTCAGTAACACATTGGTAATGAACGCCTGTGTTGTGGCTCGGTGGTAATGAGCACAGGTTGAGTGCTAGTGGCTGTCGTTGCAGTCACACCTTTCAGTTTCAATGTTTTTGAGTGTGACAATATATATAAAACGTCTGATGATAATCTGTCTACCCGGTGGGAATTTTCCCAGGTTGTTTTTCTCCCTTACAAGACGCAAAAAATACACATAAGTTATCTATAGAAGTTCTCTCAAAATGCAATGTATTCCGCTCATTATCCTTTTATATATTTTCCTTACTATAAAATACTTTTTTGTTGATTAGCAGTCTGACCTCTATGTTCTAAAATGAAAAGAAATTATTTTTTTCTATAACGTTATCTTATTTCTTGATCACCAGGAAACTACATAAAGTGTTATCTGCACTTTTTTAAGAATTTCAGAATTATCTACAAAAAAAAAAAAAAAAAAAGATATGAACTTAAAAGAGGTCTCACATTTTCAGAAAAAAAAGAAAAGAAACAATGCTGCTTTTTTCAAACAAAAAAAAAAAATTTTTTTATTTATTTAAAAAAAAAAAAAAGAAAACTTTTAGGATCTTAAATTAGTTTTTAATTGGAAATTTAATTCTGTAAAAAAACTAAAAGTATTTTTATTGCAAAAAAACTTAACATTTAATGTGTCATCATTAAATATGAATAGTTTTTATTTTTATTTTATCAAACTTCTTTTACATTACAAAGTGTACAATTTGGTTTTCCTTTATCTTTGATTCTGAGATAAGAAAACGATTTTTTTTTTTTTAAAACTTTCTTTTTATCAAACGATAAAATAAAAACACAAAAGAAAAGCATTTTTATTCTAAAATTTTTCTTTGATATTTTTTTATTCTGAAGAACATATCACTTTTTTATTCCAAAACACTTTTTCATTTTGGTTTTTTTTTTCTCATTTTGTGTTAAACAATTATTTTTAACTAATTTAGATGATTCTTTTCTTACTTAAGAAAATAATTTTTCTTTTTCTTCAATGCATTTAGCTCTGTAAGCCAAATAAAATCTTATGAATTTATTTTTCAGAATTTCTTTTGGTGTAAAATATAAATCTATTGAGGCATAAATTCATTGTATTTGTATTTTCAGACATTTCTGCATTTATAGGTATATTTGCTTCCCTTTTTTCATTGCTAAATGGTGTTTAGAAAATTTGAAATTTATCGATAAAAACGCACTGGGCGAATAATGATTATGTAAATACGAATCTCATTAATCATACAAGGCGTTCAAGATATTTGCTTCTAAAACTTCTTTATGTAAGTAAGTGTTATCTAAAAGTCGAATTTGAAATAAAAGACATTTTCATAAATGATTCATGAAATTTTCATGTTGTTGTTAAATTAAAAAAAAATTAAGAGTCTTATACATTTACATTCTGTTTCTGTTATTTACATAAAACATATTTTTGAATGTCTACAAACTCAAGCTTAGTTTAAAATAACATATCCAACGTTTAAATAAATCTGTTCCCTATAATTTGCATAATTTCTTGAACTTTTATAAAAACCAATATGTAAAATAGAATTTTAGAGTTTTTCTTTTCTAGAGTTAAAAATGTTAAAAATGTACTAAACATTTAAAAGGCATAAAATATCTATATTTTTAAATCAAAGAACTCTTTATCGTTATATTGAATCTCATAAAATTTATCATAAAAATTTCATTTCATTATTGCATTTTATGTTCTTATGCAAAACATTGGCATTAAATAAGTTGGTTTGTTAAGAATTTTAAATCAATTATCTATAAAAATTAAAAAAAAATTATATTCAAATTAGTAATTTTGCTAAAAGCTTTATATGTACGCCTACACATTTAAAAAAATAAAAAAAACAATTTAAAGGTCTGCACATTTCTAGGAAAATAAAAATGTTCAATTTTCTTTATTACTTCTTTAAAAAAAAAGATAAGTAAGAACAAATCTTAAATTAGTTTTTTGATTTGAAATTTAATTCTGTAAAAAAACTAAAAGTAATTTTCATCGTAAAAAAAGGCTTTACATCTAATGTGTCATCATTTCAATATGAATAGTTTTTTTTTATTTTATCAATCGTTTTTTACAATAGAAAGTGTGCAATTTCGTTTTCTTTATCTTTGATTCTGGGATAAGAAAACGATTTTTTTAAAACTTTTTTTTTTATCAAACGATAAAATAAAAACACAAAAAAAAAGCATTATTTTAAGAAAAAGTTTTTTCTTTTTTTTTTTATTCTAGAACTTCTTTATTTTTTATTCTTCTTATCATCTTTTTATTCCAAAACACAGTTTTTTTCTCCTTTTGTGTTTAAAAATGATTTTTTAACTAATTTAGTTGATTCTTTTCTTACTTTAAGAAAGAAAATTTTTCTTCTTCTTCAATGCATTTAGTTCAGTAAGCTAAATAAAATCTTATGAATTTATTCTTTCAGAATTTCTTTTGATGAAAAATATAAATCTATTCAGGCATAAATTCATCGTAGTTTTGTATTTTCAGACATTCCTGCATTTATAGGTAAATCGTTTGCCTTTTTTCATTGCTAAATGTTTTGGAAAACTTGAAATTTATCGATAAAATCGCACTGGGCGAATAATGTTTATGCAAATACGAAATCATTAATCATACAATGCGTTCAAGATATGTTGTTCTAAAACTTCTTTTACGTTACCAAGTGTTATCTAAAAAAAGTCGTAATTCGTAAAATTCAAAATTTCGTAATTGTGTTTTCTATACATTTACATCAAATATGGTTGTAAAGCTGCACTTTTCCAACAGTAAAACGTGAGGTTTTTTTTCTTTGAAAATAAATCTGTTCTTAAATTTACATAATATTTTTTTGATTTTTTTACTGTTATTTAACATAAAATTCCAAATTGTAAGTACTAAGAACATATGAACAGAAAATAGTCTTTTCTTCTTTTTCTAATAACATAAATATCAATATATCAGAAAAGCATAAGGTGCATCTATATTTTTATATCAATTTAGTTTTATCGTTATAAGTAAATTAAACTTGTTAAGTTTTATAATTCATAGTTATTCAACTGAATCTCATAAACTTTATTAAAAAATTTCATTTCATTATTGCATTCTATGTACGTATACAACACAATGGCATTAAATAAGTTGGTTTTGCCAGGATATTTTAAAATAACTTTACTTACATTTTAATGTTTCAAATATACAGAAATGATTAACATTCAATATATTAAGTTTTGCTAAGCTCTATAAATACCGCTAAAAGTGCAGAAATCAGTTATTCTACAGATTATCTAGGTAAATTTAAAATTTGGCCAGAATTAATGTAAAAAAAAAGATATTCAGTTAAGAGGTCTGCACATTTCAGAAAAAAAGAAACAATATTGCTTTTTTCTACCAATAAAAAAATTTATTTCTTTTATTTAAAAAGAAAAGTAAGAACAAAATCTTAAATTAGTTTTTAATTGGAAATTTAATTCTGTAAAAAAAAATATAATAGTATTTTCATTGTAAGAAAAAAAAAAGATTTAGCATTTAATGTGTCATCATTTCAATATGAATAGTTTTTTTTTTTTTTTTTTTTATCACACATATTTTACAATAGAAAGAATGCAATTTGGTTTTTCTTTATCTTTGATTCTGAGATAAGAAAACGATTTTTTTTTTTTTTTTATCAAACGATTAAATAAAAACACAAAAGAAAAAAAAATTTTTTTCTAAAAAGTTTTTCTTGAATAATTTTTATTCTAGAACATATCATTTTTTATTCCAAAACACTTTTTCGTTTTTTTTCATTTTTTTCTATTTTTGTGTTTAACAATGATTTTTAACTAATTTAGTTGATTCTTTTCTTACTTTAAGAAAGAAATTTTCTTCTTCTTCAATGCATTTAGTTCGGAAAGCTAAATAAAATCTTATGAATTTATTCTTTCAAAAATTTCTTTTGATGAAAAATTTAAATCCATTGAAGCAAAAATTCTGTATTCTGTATTTTCAGACATTCCTGCATTTATAGTATATTCATTTGCCTTTTTTTCATTGCTAAATGATTTTGGAAAACTTGAAATTTATTGATAAAAAGGACTGGGAGAATAATGTTCATTTAAATACGAATCTCATTAATCATGCAATGCATTTTAAGATATGTTATTCTAAGACTTCTGTAAGCAAGTGTTATCTAAAAGTCGAATTAAAGTCGATTTCATAATAAAAGTCATAAATCATTCATAAATTTTCATAAATAGAAAAAAAAATTTCAGTTTATACATTTAAATCAAATACAATGATTGTAAAGCTGCATTTTATAACAGTAAAAGTGAGATTTTTTCGTTTAAAATAAATCTGTTCTATAATTTACATAATATTTTTGTACTTTTATTGTTATTTAAAATAACATTCCAGCCTGTAAATACTAGGGACTTATGAATAGAAAAATAGTTTATTTTACTGTACTTGTTTAATTCATAAATATCAATATTTCAGAAAAGCATAAAGATATTTATTTTTAAAATAAATTTACTATACTAAACTATAGTACTTTTTTAAATCAATTTACTTAAAATTGAAGTACTTTTTTAAATCAATTTAAAATGCATTATCATTTTTATTTAAAAAAAAAACACAGAATTTTTTGTAAAAGTTTTTCTTGAATATTTTTATTTCAAAACACTTTTTCATATATATTTTTTTTTTTATGTGTTAAACAATGATTTTTTAACTAATTTAGTTGATTTTTTCTTTTTAAGAAAAGATTTTATTTTTAAATGCAGTTATATTTAAGCTAAGTAAATTCTATAATTTTTATAATAATAAAACTTATTTATCCTGATATAAATTATTAAGTTTTGCTAACACAATCTCTATTATGTGCTAAAATAAAAGAAATTACTTTTTCAGTACCGGTATCTTATTTCTTTCTACACAAAATGTTATCTGCAGTTTTTAAGATTTTCCGGATTATCAATAAAAAAAAAGATGAAAAAGTGGTCTGCACATTTCAGAAAAAGAAACAATGTTGTCCTTTTCTGCCAATAAAAAAAAATATTTTTTTAAAGAAAAAAAGAAAACTTTTAAATCTTAAATTAGTTTTTTAATTGGAAATTTAATTCTGTAAAAAGAAATAAAAGTATTTTTCAATGTAAAAAAGCTTAACATTTAATGTGTCATCATTTCGACATGAATAGTTTTTTTTTAAATCAAACTTTTTTACATTAGAAAGTGTGCAATTTGGTTTTCTTTTATTGATTATGAGATAAGAAAACGATTTTTTTTGAAACTTTTTTTTTTTATCAAACGATAAAATAAAAACACAAAAAGAAAAACATTTTTTTCTAGAAAGTTTTTCTTCGATATTCATTTTTTTTTTTTTATTGCACTAGAACATATCATCTTATTATTCCAAAACACTTTTTGGAGTTGTTGTTTTTTTCTCTCTTTTTGTGGTCTGTCGCAGGTTTGTTAATTATCTGTAATTAAGGTCTAAAAAACCACTTGTTTAGATTCGTCGTAGACTTATAAACTCTGAAACTCTTCGTCCTTGCAGTGAACTGTGTTTTGGGAATCAAATTTGATTTTCAATTTCTGTAAATAATAACTTGTATTAACCCAGACTCTATTATTTATATATATATAAAATATATGCAGTGCTTGTAAATAAAATTATAGTGTTCCCATGAACCTGAAAAAAGTGGCCTCATCTTGAAAGTTGTTAAATTTTTCCAAATAGACCGAATCGTCACGATAGTTTGTGAAAGACTACGTTAAAATAACATTATTTCATAGTTAAACTTATAATCAACCATGTTATTTTTACGGATGTACATTTATTAAGAATCTACATATTCACTTGCATGAAACTTTTTATATCTGTGCATTTTACCGCATTTCCTACTATGTATTTTTGGTGATTCAGTGATCTAGGTTCTAGAAATTTGTACATCCCGTAAATCAGATACTAACACTCTTTGAAGATAAGTGTTTAAATTGAAATACATAATATTTTTATCTTTTAGTTCACTTTTATTTTCACATACACACAAAATATTTACAAAGACAGCACGTTAGTGAATGAGGGTTAGATTAAAAAACGGTTGTTCAAATAACACATTTTGCAACAGAAGTTAAAACTATTTATTTTTAACATGGCCACTGGAGTTGTAGATGATTAAAAACATCTTGATGAACAAGCTCGGAGATTTCACGTTGAGATTAACTGGAACTTTTCTCAATTACAGTTATACGTGTCCTAATACCTCAGAAATATATCAACTTTATTACATTTAGTGCTATTCTATATCGTTTTATGTTCTTTTTCTGTGAAGGAAAGATAAGAACTTTTTTTCATTGAACTCAGTCTAGAACGAGGATTATTACTCTGTTAGGCTTACAGAAGGAGGCTTTACTTAGTAAAATGTAATTGGAAATAATGCAAGACTGGAATGATTTCGAGCAACAATGATAACATAATGGAACTTTTACAAGTGTATGAGTTCTTTTATACAAAAGGGATGAATATATAAGCCGGCATGGAATAAATGAAAATTTTTTTGATTTAATAAGTACAAAGAAAACCAAAAAGAAAAGAAAACCAAAACGAACATGCTTTTATATAGGGAAAGAATTGAATTTTGAAAGAAATATTGAATCATTTATTTACTTTTTTTCTATTTTACATTTTTCTCTTAATTCCATGAAAGTTTCCTGTAAAAGAAAATCAAAACGAACATTCTTTTTATATTGGGAAAAGAAGAATTTTGAAAGAAATATTGAATTATTTAATAGTTATTTATTGTAATGAAATATGTCGACATCACCTAATTCTTATGAAACGTATAAAGCAATAAAAAAAAAAAACATAATGTAATGATATTTTCTAATGTTCTGATAGTAGTTATAAGGTGTATTAGTTTGAATCAATTTAAAACAGTTATTGCTTGTACTTAGAAAATGACGTTTCAATAATATTTTTTGGGGTAAGAATTTGTTTAGGGCCTGATGGATAAAAGTGACTAGCGCTCTGGCGTTCGGTAGAAATGGGTTCCGAGTCTCGACGGTACCATGGATGTTTGTAGTGGTTAGGAATCCATTTTACACCGCAGGTACCGGTCTAATACACTGAAGTGACAAAAGTCATATAGCAATATGGAAATTTTCAGATGGCAGTAGCATCGCGTAGAACAGGTATAAATACGCAGTGCTTTGCAGAGCTTTCATTTCTGTTCTGTTATTCATATGAAGAGGTTTTGACGTGATGATGACCGCACGACGGGAATTAACAGACTTTGAACGCGGAATGTTAGTTGGAGCTAGACGCATGGCTCATGCCATTTCGGAAATCGTTAGGGAATTCAACATTCCCAAACCCACTGTGTCAAGAGTGTGCCGAGAGTATGAAATTTCAGGCATAACATCCCACCATGGACAGCGCAGTGGTCGACCGCCTGCATTTAACGACCGAGACCGGCGACGTCTGCAAAGAGTCGTAAATTCTAACAGACAAGCAACACTGCGTCAAATAACCGCAGAAATCAATGTGGGACGTACAAGGGACTTGTCTGTTAGAACTGTGCGGAGAAATTTGGCTTTCTTGGGCTATTCAGCAGAAGACCGACTCGAGTGCCTTTACTGACAGAACGACATCGCTTGCAGCGACTCTCGTGGGCACGTGAGCATATCGGTTGGTCCCTAGATGAATGGAAAACCGTGGCCTGGTCCGATGAGTCACGTTTCAGTTGGTAAGAGCTGATGGTAGGGTTCGAGTGGGGCGCAGACCCCACGAAGCCATGGACCCAAACTGTCAGCAAGGCACTGTTCAAGCTGGTGGTGGCTCCGTAATGGTGTGGGCTGTTTTTCATGGCATGGACTTGTCCTCTGGTGCGACTGGACCGAACATTGACTGGAAATGCTTATGTTCAGCTACTTGGAGATCACTTGCAGCCATTCATGGACTTCATGTACCCAAACAACGATGGGACTTTTTTTATGGATGACAATGCGCCATGTCACCGGGCCATAACTGTTCGCGATTGGTTTGAAGAACATTCTGGACAATTCCAACGAAGGATCTGGCCACCTAGATCGCCCGACATGAATCCCATCGAGCATTTATGGACATCATCGAGAGGTCTGTTCGTGCCCAAAATCCTGCACCATCAACGCTTTCACAATTATGGACGTCTATCGAGACAGCAGGGCTCAATATTCCTGCAGAAGACTTCCAACGACTTGTTGAGTCCATGCCACGTCGAGTTGCTGCACTTCGCCGGGCGAAAAGGAGGGCCGACACGATATTAAGAGGTATCCCATGACTTTTGTCACTTCAGTGTATGAACGTAGAGCGTTGGGTAAAAATTCTACCGGATAAAAAGAAAACCTCTCATGTTTCGAAAGCTGCTAGTAGGCAGACGGCCTTTGCCCATTAGGCCCATGAGGCTGAAGAAGATATATAATATAAATCAAAAATACGTAGTGACATCGAATATATTTTACCTCCTAAAAAACTAGAAAACAATAAAATATACTTGATAAATTTTAATATAATATGTTATAATCATTTACGTAGTATGCATAATTCTTTTAAAACGTGCAAAATGTCAAAAATAACTTTAAAGTAAATAAGGGCAAATATTTTGGACGCATTTAATTTATATTAATTTAGAGCATTAAAAAATGATGCGCTTGTTTTGAAAATCGTTGCATGATATGACCTTTATTTTTCCTTATCATTGGTAGTATAGACAATTCAAATAGTTAAGATACCAACGCGTATGGTAAATAACAAAACCCTTAAAAATACATGTCTAAAATGAATTCTAAACTGATCGAGATAAGCATTATAATTATCTTTTAATATTAAAATCACTAAAATCTAACATTCTACAATATGATGCAAATATAAATCAGATATGAATTGTATATGCTCAGTGGAATTGTTTTAAAACTATTTATTTATTCAAATAAATACAACACTCACGTATTTGTGAAAAGAATAAAGTTTTCTTTTTCTCAAATTTCTCAACACAGGAATACACAGGCCATATTAAATCAGTTTTAGTGCAACGCAAGTAAACAAGCGAACGAGTTCTATACAAATGAATAGCAAAAATGACTTAACTGAGTATACACCCGTCACGTGACGAGCATGCTAAATTCAAAGTGAAAACACCTAAACTCGCTCTATTTTTATTACTAAAATGCTTTTCTCTCATAGACAATGGAATCAATATTCAAGTAGCTAATACTCAACGAGTGTTTGGCTGTGAATTAATGAGAAAGTCTTTGCATAGCCATAATAACTATAAAGTCATATTAAGTAATAACATGTAATATACGAAAGGTTAAGAGAAACTATAGTTTTTCATAACCTTTTCGTAAATACATAAGAAATAATTTCGTAACCGTTCGTAAAAATACATACAGATAATTTCTTAACCTTTCGTAAAAAACATATAATTTCTTAACCTTTTTATAAATACGTACAGATAAATTCTTAACCTCCCGTAAATACATGCAAAAATTTCTTAACCATTCGCAAATATTTACAGATAATTTCTCAACCTTTCGTAAATGCATAGAATATAATTTCTTAACCCTTCGTAAATGCTCATACGAATAATTTCTTAGCCCTTCCTAAATACATACAGATAATTTCTTAACCTTTCATAAATACATACAGATAATTTCTTAACCTTTCGTAAATGCATAGATATAATTTCTTAACCCTTCATAAATACAAACGAATAATTTTTAACCCTTCCTAAATACATACAGATAATTTCTTAACCTTTCATAAATACACAGATAATTTCTTAACCTTTCCAAAATGCATAGATATAATTTCTTAACCCTTCGTAAATACATACGAATAATTTCTTAGCCCTTCTTAAATACATACAGATAATTTAACCTTTCATAAATACATACAGATAATTTCTTAACCTTTCGTAAATGCATAGATATAATTTTTAACCCTTCATAAATACAAACGAATAATTTCTTAGCCCTTCCTAAATACATACAGATAATTTCTTAACCTTACATAAATACATACAGATAATTTCTTAACCTTTTAAGAAATGCATAGATATAATTTCTTAACCCTTCATAAATACATACGAATAATTTTTTAGCCCTTCCTAAATACATACAGATAATTTCTTAACCTTTCGTAAATACATACATTCTTAACTTTCGTGTAAATGAACAAAGATTATTTTTTTAACCTTTTGTAAATACATCCAAATAATTCCTTAACCTTACATAAATACACACAGATAATTTCTTAACCTTTTGTAAAATACATAAAAATAATTTTTGACCTTTCCTAAATACACAACTTTTAGTAAATACATATAGATAATTTCTTAACCTTTCGCAAATGCATACAGATAATTTCTTAACCTTTTGTAAATACAAACACAGATAAATTTCATAAATTCTATAAAGGGTTTGTGAGAATTTAGAAAACATTTCACAGCTTTTAGTTAAAAATAAAACAGTTTTTTATAAGATTAAAACAACATTCAGAAAAGCAATTTTATTATAAAACACACAGTGACATTTAATATTTAAGTACAAGTTCATTAGATTGATGCTACTAAAACATTCTATCATAGATTAAAATGAAATCTATGCATTAAAAATAATATTAACTTATTTCTTTCATATTAGTATTTTAAAACACACTTGACATCATATTATTAACATCTTATTTTGAAAATCGGAAAACTGGAAAAAATCTCTCTATTTAATGGCTTTTTGGAAAACCTTTTAAATTCAATTACTTTATTTAATAAGTAGTCTTACGTTAAAATTAAAGTACTTTTAGTTGCTCTAGAAAAAAAGCATTAATATTTAATTCCAAACTAATGCAGTGTAAATATTTTATTAGTTCTTTTAATCTTTTTTTATCTTAGAAAAGATTTTCTAATTAACTTTTCTTAGTTTAGAATAATAAACTTACAATATGGTTTGATTACTTACTCCTACATTTAATTATCCGTTGAGGCTCATAATTATAAGCAATTTATTGGTTTTTATCTTATGTTAAATGCTTGTTGTCACCTGGATAGTGGTATAGTATTAACGAAGGCACATAGCGAAGGGATGAACTCAGGTCGAATCCGATGAAGGAGTTTGTGGCAGTCACTGCTTACAGAAACGAGGAGACTCGATGGTGGGTGTGAGAACACTTATAAAGCTACTCACGTCTATAGTCAGAATTCCTGGTTGAAGATTTACAAATTTTCTCTAAATGATATGCACACCTGGGATAGTCACCACTAAACATCTTTCCTCTCATTGGCTGTTAATAAGAGGCTATTGACAGGAACGTAAGTGGTAATTGATATTGACGTAAGTTGAATGCAAGATTCACCGATGATCAATAAAAAAATAATTTACTGTCCACTGACAACGACGGGAAGTTTTTACCCGACGGTGCCATGAAAGTTTGTAGCGGTTTGGAATCCACTTTAAACTGTAGGTCCCGGTCTCATATGACTGTAAGAGCGTCACGGAGCCAAGTCAGACTTCTACCTACGAGAGTGCTCCATCACAACAGTAGTTGCTCCCTTTCCCTCCATCCATGAGTAGATTACTTTCATGGGATGTCCATCCCACACTGCAGGACACTGAGAATTAGTCACACACATTTAATTATTCGTTGAGGGTCCTAATTTTTAAGCAATTTATTAGTTTTTATCTTATGTTAAATGCTTGTTGTCACCTGGATAGTGGTATAGTGTTAACGTAGGCATATAGAGGATGAACTCAGGTCGAATCCGCTGAAGGCATTTGTTGCAGTCAGTGCTTTTTCAGAAACGAGGATACTTGATGATCCTTGGAAGAACATTTATAAAACGACTCGCTTGGATAATCACGTTACCTGGTAGTAGAATTACGAATTTTCTCCTATATAATATGCACATGTAGGACTGGGGCTTGGTGCCACAGGTATCTGGTTCGAGTCCCTGACGGTACTATGGATGTTGGTAGGGGTTCGGAATCCATTTTAAGCCGTATATCCGGTCTAACATGGATGTGGTGTACTAGTAGCATACACTACATACATGCACCGTACTACATGTAACATGCAGGGCACCACTAAAATTCCTTCCTCTCATTGGTTGTCGATGAGAGGTTATTGACATATGTAAAGTGGAATGTGAGACCCACAGATGATCAAGAAAAATAAACATGTTGTCGACTGATAATAAGGGGGAGTTCGAGTCCCGTCTGTGCCATGAATGTTTGTAGTGGTTCGAATTTTTACTTTAAACCACAGATCGCGGTTTGATATGACTGTAGAGGATTGGATGTAGGGCTGATAACTCTGCCCCATAAAAATAACACAACATCTAATGTTTCGGTGTCGGCCAGTAGACACACGGCCTTGGTCCATCATGGGTCTGTTGTGAGATTAAGAAGATAATGAGAGCTTGTCTAACTTGCAAGAAGTAGAGTTCGAATCAAGCTGCTTGTATCATCAGCTGTATTCACTTCTTGAATATAAATTAGACTCTGTGAAAAAATGTCTGACATTGACATTCGATTTCTCTGCATATGGCTTCTAAATTTTTATTCAATACGACATAAAAATTTCAAAATAGTTTACAATGAAAGTCTTTCAGGAAGATAGAAATATACGCCTTTCTTACTTTTAAATAAGTTCTTACTGTTTCTTATCCCCACTTAGTCGATAGCAACATCTATACTATAATACCATATATATAATATACTATATACCATATCTATCTCATGATAAGAGTAAAAATGCATCTTTTTTTTTTTTTGTCCTTGACCTTGTAGCACATAGACATGGGGCATCCAAAGGGAGAAGTCTGACTTTGCCCACACTGCTATACCCCCAGACACTAGGTACCCATTTTAATTGCCTTTAAGATATGCTTGGGCTAAAAGGGGCTATTCCAACCCTCATCCACATGGGAAACTTGTAGATATTAGATATGAGAAATACTCGTCGCTAAACCATGGATACCATTGAACCATCAAATCAAATCTACTATGTAAGTTGCTAATTGTGAAAATCAAAGTACAAAAATACAAATCCAAGTTTTACGGAAAAAATAAATGCTTTTTTAAAAATAAAATTAGTTTAATTTATTGTTTATCCATTTATATTACATAAAAAATTCTTAGATTCTAATTCATGTTGGATCAAATTTTTAAATTTCTATAACTAGGACTAAAGGGAGGAGATTATTTTTGCGGCAATTAATACTCACTTGTGTCGTATGACAGCAACAGAAGACATTACAGACTGACAGCAATGAATTCATGAAAGTTTTTAAATACCATGCTGTTGTTTATTGAATTGGCAAATCAAGTTAATTCCTCAGTCATCTGTCATCATTAAATTTGTCAAAACAGTCTCATCATTAAACTTGTCAATTGGGAAATTTCTTTTATAGTGTTCGAAGGACTGATGGAATTAAACTCTTTTGCTTATTCGTTCCGGACTCTGACCTTTGGTATCACAGGCTTTAGGTTCGAATCCTGGGGTGGCATGGATGTTTGTAAAAAGTGGTTCGAATTCCACTTTAAACTGTAGATCCCGGTCTGTTTATCTCTTGTGGGCAGAAAATGATAGTAGAACGACAAACCAAACCAAACTATTCGTTCCGGATGACAATGCTGATCCACTTAAGTGGTTATTCTGAGACAAAATGGCTAATAAGATTAGCGGTGGATGATTCAAGCGAGAAGGCTTCAAGTTCGAATCCTGTTGGTGATAGGGCGGTTTGTTAGTGGGGTTCGGAATCCATGCTAAATTGTAAATCCCTGTCTAATTAGCCGAAAGTGTGCAAAAAATGACCGTAGAGCAACAAACCAAACTCAAGCGAGAAGAAGCTTAGGGCGAATTTCCACCTCTTTCAAAAATGTCATGTTGTACAACACTAGCCAATAGGAATCCTGATCTCGCCCATTCAGACTTCCGATTGGCTGGGGTTCTACCATATAAGATTTATGCATCCAATGAAAAAGCCAAATTAAGAGTTATGTAATGCCTCCGCAATATTAAAAAATCCTTCTTATTATGCTAATAGAAACTATTAATAATGCATTCATCCAATCTTAAAAAAGGATTCCCAGAATATTGACGACATCTTCATTAACATACACATTAAAGAAACCTTACAAAATCACCTTAATTCTTACAAGTACCATCCACCGTGGTTACCACAATCAACAAGTCTTCTTAATTCTTTTAAAGGCAATTAAAAGGGAAGGGATCTTTCAACTCATGGGGCTGATAATTAATACGTCGAATTAATCGATTCGTCCACACTGGTTAAAAGTTCTGATGTTGAGATGGATCTCCACCTACTGCAGGTGGTGATTTGAGGGTGATATCACGTGGTATCATGACGTTTGATAGTGCAAGCTTCCCTGGCTGATCTCTTTGTCTCGTGATGTCAATTCGAAAGCTTCTGGTTTCTGATGATCCAAATTCTCGTTGATGTATTATAAGTAATTAATATAATTAAAATTAGATTAGATTATCGATCTAATGTTAAAATTTATTTCAACCGATTTTAGTTTAATTTAAAAAAGTTGATAGCAAGGATTTGTAGTTTAAGCTGCTTGAAAACGTTTTTATTATGTGCTGCCTGATGGCCAATTGGATAGCGCTCTGTCCTTTGATACAGAAGACTTCAGATTTGAATCCTAGCTGTGACATGGATGTTTGTGAGTGGTTTGGAAACCACGTTAAATTGTACATCCCGACCAATTTTGTCCAAAGTGTGCACAAAACGGTCTTAGAACGACAAAACAAGTTCAAACGAGAAGAAACTTATGGGGAGATTACCACCATTTTCAAAACTCTCATGTCATACAACATAGCCAACTGGAATCCCTGATCTCGCTCATTTCAGACTTCCAATTGGCTGGTGTCCTACGATATAAGATTTAAGCACTCAATGAAAACCCAACTTAAGAACTATATAATGCTCCCGCAATGTAAAGAGTCTTTTTAAGCTTATGTTAACTTTTTAATAATGTATTCACCCCATCTTAAATGATTCTCAGAATATCAACTACATCGTCATTACCATACACCTTGGAAAAGAAACCTTACAAAATCAAAGGTAATTTTTTACAAGCACCATCCACCGTGGTTACAACAATCAACAAGTTTTCTTAATTATTTAATTAAAAGGCAGAAAGTCATTCTTCAACTCATGGGGCTGATAACACTACGTCGAATTAATCGATTCGTTCACACTGGTTAAAGTTCTGATGTTGAGATGGATCTCCACCTACTGTAGTGGGTGATTTGATGGCGATATCACGTGGTATCATGACGTTTGATCGTGCAAGCTTTCCTATTGATTGCTTTGTCCTGTGACGTCAATTCGAAATTCTGTGGAAAAAGCTTCTTGTTTCTACTAATCCAAGTTCTCGTGGAAACTAATGAATATAATTATAATTAAAAATAGAAAGTGCTAATGACGTCATATAAAGATTGGATTATCGATTTGATATTATTAAAAATACTTTGCAACCGATTTTAGTTAAATTTAAAAGTTAATTTGTAGTTTGGCTGCTTGAATAATGGTTCTATTACAATGTAAACGTCAAAACATTTATTTGAATAACGATTTTTGCCATCTTGGGGCCTGAATGCCGAGTGGCTAGTGCTTTGGCGCTCGGTACCCACGTTTCGAGTTTCGAGTCCAGGTGGGGCCATGGATGCTTGTAGGGGTTCGGAATCCACTTAAACCGTAGGGTTCCGGTCTAACAGGATCGCAGAACGTTGTAGAAGTATTATTAAGCCGTGTTCGTAGCT
>BPLR01004924.1:0-56746 GCA_021605095.1 Caerostris extrusa
AAGTGTGGAAAATTTTGAAGATGTCTGGTTTTTTGGAAGAGTTCAGCCAATTTTTTTTTGTTGTCTTTCGAAACGAAATTATGTTTTTAAAAATCGTATTAGAGTTTGGGATGTTTGTTGATATTTAACTTTTCCAAATGGTGGGAGATGTGTTAATATTTCTGCAAATATGAATAGTGTGAATGGTATTGTTATGTTGCGAATTTGTTGGGACAATGCAAATATTTATTTAAAGTCTCTGAAGGCCGATATAGTTTTAAAATAAAAGAGAATTGGAAAGCTACCAGCCCGGCACTGCTACAACAAGAGATACCCATGGAATCTTTTAACTGATCATATTGGAAATGAAGGAATGCCAAAAATTACAATGGATATGCTGTAAATTTATTGCTAATAAAGACATTTAGAAATAAAATGTTTATATTCCAAAAATTAACAGTTTCCGAAACCACAGGAAGTGAGCTAAGAAAACGTATGTTGTACCAGAATACAAGGAGTTCAGATCTTCTATCGAAATGAAACGTCACAAATATTAAGAATTGAATATATCATGTCATTCACGAAAATAACGAAATCTGAATCCGTGCGAGCAATTCATTTTCAAATCGAGAACGTAGCACCAGAAAAGCAATCAAAATAATGAAAATCACGCCCTGGGTACAAGACAAACATTCATCAAAAATAAGCGAACAAGAATAAAAGTGAAGTCATATGTTTTGTAAGCTATTTATTATCGAACGGTTTCTGGGCGATTACAACATTTTTGGTGATGCGCATCAAAAGATAAATGTTGTTCACTTTGACATCAGCACTGGTGTTCTAGGCTTTTATAATCTAACTAGTGAGTGCCGGAAGCACCAGCTAGCTTAAGTCATGTTATAAGAAAGCTCGTGTAACTTGGAAAGAGTATCTCGCCTCTCGTAGATAGCATGTCATGATATTCCCGATAAACCACCTTACTGCAGAGAATGGTAGATTATTAATTAGTCGTAATTAAATATATGTTCAACACACTGCTGTCCTCAAGAATCTCGACATGACAACCTAGTCACGGTCACTTCAGATCCCTGTGGAACTAATTATTTTTAATTGCATCCACATCTATATCAGCTCAGGTTTTTAAAAACCATTTGGTGAATGTTAGTGTGGAAAATTTTGAAAATGTCTTTTTTTTTTTGGAACAGTTCTAGTGTTTTTTGCTGTCTTTCGAAATGAAATGTTTAATTTTGAATTGCATTAGAACTGGGAATGTTGCTGGTAAATTTTAAATGGTAGAGAATGTTAATATTTCAACAATGAACAGTATTATTTTATATTGTGATACTCATGAATTTGTTGTTCAATTAATGCAGATGTTAATGAAAAGCCTCTGAAATGATATAGTTTTAAAAATAAAGTTGATTTTTACTGCCAGCAAAAAATGACAAGAAAATGTTTATTTGAATAATTCGCTAAAGTAGAATAAAAAAAAAATGCAAAGAAATCGTATTTCTGTTATTGATGAATGAAGCCAAACAAAATTAAAATGCTCTTTAAAGTTTATTAATGTAATTTTTTTAATTGAGTTTAATGGAAATACGCTAATAAATTTAATTGATATGAACGGTTTCATCAATATTACAATAAACATATTTTATTAAATTCCAAAAATAATTAAAAACTTTAAATTGGCAACAGTTTGTGCATTTTGACTTTTAAATTTCATTCTGCTTACACCATTTTTGATATATTAAAAATGATTCTATTTTGAGCTTTACGTTGCTTTAAAATAATAATTGTTGCAACGACTATCTTTAATGTTTTACCTGACAGCAATTTTATAAATATTTTAATTTATTCATTTGTTTTACACTACTGAATTTTATTGTAATTACCATAATGTTAAGAAAAATAGCACCACTTTTTGTGTTAAGTTCTCCGTGCGTCTTTTCATAAAACGCATTCATTGTTAGAAATTGAAACATGAGAAAATCCTGTTAATTTATTTACCTTTCATTTCAGTTAATTCTTAAATTAAAATCTAAGAAACAATTGTTTAGCTGGAATAAAATATTTGTAGAAGAACTGAGGCATACACGTGTCGATGACTTTGTTACACTTAACTGGAAAAATTATTATGTATTGCAAAAAGTTTTATATTTCAATTCGCATGGAATCCTAGTACCCGATGCTTATGAGTAACAATGAAATTATTGTAAATATATTAAAATGTTAAATAAATAAAAAACACCTGAAAATTCAAAAGGAAGGACAAATAAAAATAAAATAAAAAACTAAGAATATTTAAAAATATAAATTGATAAAAATGAAGTTACGTCTTTAAGAATGGTCAGAATAAAGGGGGAAAAAACAAATAGTTAATTAAAGAGTTTAGAGTTTATCCGAACCAATATTCATTGACTGTCCCATTATTCCATACCGTTTCCCATCTAAGCTATATATATATATATATAGTATATATATATGGTAAATATATATATGAAATAATGGAAACACCTATGTGAATTATAGGCAGTTATGAAAATAATGGAAACACCTGTGTGAATAAAAGTGGTGGACATTTAAGAATACGCTTCATAAACATTAAAATGCATATTTGTTAAAAATATATATCATGTTTGTATGAAGCAGCTTTAGTGAAGTTGTATACGTCTTGGAGTTTTGTCAGATTTGTAAAATGTCAGACCACAGCAGCAATTCCCAAGCCACTTGTCACATCTGCTAATGCCATATGTCGTCTACAGTGGTGCTACAACCACAAAACCTGGTCGATGTTTAAGTGAAAGACATTTATTAGGGTTAGACGATTTAAGGGTCAGACGATTTATTGGGGTCAGATGATTTTTTCAGGTTTAACATTTTTTCCCCACAATAGCACACGCCGGGTGCACGTTTGCAGAACACACCTAAGAACGTGATTGTCTTCTTCCAACTGTCAAGCATAGAGGTAGATCTGTCGTGGTATCGGCAGCCATGTCGTAGTTTTCTGCTAGCCTAATCGTTGCCCTGAAAGGAAGGATCACTGAGGAAAAGTATAAAAAATTTTATTTAACCAGGTCCATCCTAAGATTCAAACTTTGTTTCCTGCAGTAGATGGAATTTTCCTGGAAGATAATACACACATCCATGCTGGGACTTGCCCAATCATTGCGTGATGAACACGAGGATAAAGTGAAACATCTTTTTTGGCCCACATAGTCCCCTGACCTCAATATCTGGAACCGTTAATGTCTAATTTAGAACGATCAATCCGGAATGGATATCTTCCACCAGCATCTCGCCCGACACTTTCAAAATATCTCCATGAATAACGGTTCATTATTCCACTAAACACTATTCAGCAATTGTATGAATCGGTTCCCATGCAAATCACGCTGAATTGCCTGCCAAAGGCGGTCCTACGACATATTAATTACGGCATTACATTATAATTAGTTACAATTATATATATATCATCGTTATCAGAAGACGACTTTTCTAGCTACTTCATTCAGCAAACAAGCGATAATTCAAGTGTCATTTAATGAAGTAGCTTAAAAATTTGTATTTCACTAGTTCTCATCTTCGCTGCATCACATAACGAGCGAATTTGTAGGGTTTAAGATAAAAACTTGTATGTTATCAACTTAGTTGGTACGTCTAATTTTTCTGGAAGCAGCAGACTGTTCAGTACTTTGAGTCTCAAAATCATGTCCTTAGGCATTTGCAATACCTGTGGTTGTTGCTAATCCTCCTGGTGCAGGAAAGTCTACACCAGGTACAGAAGACCCCGTCGCAGCCGAAATGGGGCAGGGCTAAGGGAAAGATTCACTTTAGAGAGGAACCACGAGGGCTGAAGAACGACTAAACGTCAAGATAACACTCTACGATCATATTGGACCGGTACATAGAGTTTAAAGGGGATTCCTGACCACTACAAATATCCATGGCACTGCCGGAACTCGCACCCGCAACCTGTGACTCAAGCGCCAGACACACGTTTTACAATATCATCTTCAACCATTATATCTGACAACAAATTCGGAAATTTCCTTCTCTCTATATATAAAATGTTTGTTTACAGTAAGGTACAGTATAAATGTTTGTTTACAGTACACATTGGATCAGGCCAGCTTATTGAGTGTTTCAGCTTGGAAAGCCGGTTACTTGTATGATAAGCAAAAGAGTCTTGCCTAGTTTTGGGATGAACGCTTGTTAGCTAGATCCGGAGATGAACGCTTGTTAAAAACGCAGGACACATAATCTTACTGTTCAACTCGAGGAAGAAGATTTATCAGCTCTTGTTTGAAAAGGGCTAGATAGGCCGTGATAGTATAATAAGATGCTGTGTCTGGGGGTATTCGTAACTGGTTAATGCTGCATCTAGATTCCAGTAAAGAATGGCCTCCAGTTAAACCTACCAAAATTTGGGGAAAAAACCCAGATAAATGCATATTTATTTTCTCAAAATATTTATTTTCAAGTATATGAAAAATTACATTTTACTATTTTGCAAGATATTTATAAACTTACACACGAGGAAAAAAATGATTCAATCCAGAAATCTTTTTTTGAATATTGACTTTTGAATAATTGATGGATTAAAAAGTGAATACTGTACCTCTTCACACTTTTCTGAAAATTGATTATTCGAAAAAAAAAAAAAAAAAAGAAAAAAAATTCACACACGAGACGAGAGACATGACAATGATATATGAACGTGATGTCTCGGAAAAGTTTTAAGCAGGAATTCGACTTTTTTTTTTTTTTTTTTTTTTTTAACGCACAGGAATTTGAGAACATGAAATTGATTTCAATATTTTTTCATTACTTCTGACAGATTCATTTATGGTCTTCAAATGGGAAAAGTGATTTTTAAAATTTATTTATGAACACAGAATATAAAAATTTGCGTGCAATAATAAATATAACTTAGTTATGCATTTACTCAAAATTTTTAGTTTTACTAATTTATCAATATTTTAATTTGACAAAAAAATATTGTCAGTTTATAATTAATTATTATTAAATAAGTAGTAACAAAGAAAATATTAAGAAACCGTATTTTTATTTCATGAAAGCAAAAAACTTTTCATAATAGTTAATTTGATATCAGATTTATAATAATGTCATAATAAGTAATTGCTAATTTTTTTAAATTATTATAAAGAAATATTTTTAATGTAAATTGTGTTCTTGTTGTGTCTAATCATCAGTGTCTTGCAGTGGGGATGGTCATTTTATGAGAATCTAATAATGATGAGTAATGAGTCTCTATGAGTAATCTACTCATAGTTGGATGGAAAAGAGGACTTTCTGTTGGGATGGAGCACCCGTAGGCAGAGGTCTGACTCCGCTCCGTGGGGCTGAAGAAGGGGAAAATGACTCCCGGGAGGACTTTTAGAGGATACTACCCCGCATTTGCATATTATATGGGAAGAAACCTGGAAACCTCCCACCTGTCTGATGGTTGATCGGCTGGTGCTCTGACTTTTGGTATCACAGGCTTCAGATATGAACCTAGCGGTGGCATGGATGTTTGTTAGTGACTCGGAATCCACTTTAAACTGTAGGTTCCGGTCTAATTATCTTAAACTGTGCGCAAAATGACGTACAGCAACAGACTAAACCCCTCAGGTAGTCCGACTAACGAGGTAAGATGCTGAACATCCCAAACGCCATCGAGTCTCCTCGTTTTTTTGAAACAGTGTTCACAACAAAACCACTAACGGATTGAACCTCAGCCTAATGCTCACCAGCCATGCACATTGCCATTGAACCACGAGTCGTATAAAGTAAATTTTAAAAGAAATATTTATATAGGTTTATTGTTAGAAATATATTGTACAAAATATTTCTTTATGAATTTAAATATATATATATATATATATAAATTTAAAAAAACTGGTTAAATTAACCATAAAAAACTGGTTAAATTAAATATATATTAATATTTTTCCATAAAATGGAGTAAAATAAATCACTAAGTTATTGCATTCCTTGTTAAAAATTATTTTAATGAACATTAAAATATCATACTATTTAGTACAAAATTTATTTCACTAAAAATTGATTATTTTAATAAACGCCTTAGATAATGTATTATAGCCGAAATTATGATACACATTGTCATGTTATTCTTATGAATAACGGCAATTTCTGTCGCACGTTATTGGAAATCAATTATGTGAAGGAAACAATTATATAAACTTAGGATAGATTCCAAAATTTTCTGAAAGTAAATGTTTCATGGCATTTCTTCTAGTTAAATATTAATAAGACGAATAATTAAAACATTGTTGTTTTTTAGGAAATAACCTAAATTTATTTGCATTTTTTAAACATTTTTTGTTGTTGTTGGACATCGATGGGCCTTACTTTCCTCTTGTGTACACCAAAGGAAACTCAACGATATGCAATAAATCGAGGTTATTGCTTTTCGGGGAGGATCTTTAAGGGTAACTGGTGCGC
Source organism: Caerostris extrusa (assembly GCA_021605095.1). Classification (NCBI taxonomy): domain Eukaryota; kingdom Metazoa; phylum Arthropoda; class Arachnida; order Araneae; family Araneidae; genus Caerostris; species Caerostris extrusa. The sequence continues at coordinate 6,451 of BPLR01004924.1, forward strand.
ATTTACGTGACTGATGGAAGCAAAGATGGTAAACTCCCATCGGATAGATTGAATACCGAAACAAGTTGTTTTTGCACATATTGTCATACAATCCATATTGAGTTTAGCAGTGTCCATAGTAGATACTAACGGGAGAACTGCTGCACTCTAACTGCGTGAGACTTCCTGTATTACGCCTAAAGTATGCCTAACAATAATTTAATAATTATTAAACACCCAAAACAACATTCTTCTGCTAGATGATCTTATTTCTTAATTACACCTAAAAAACTTTTTTTTTTTTTTAAATCTATTTGCAAAGCTAAAAAAAAAAATTTTTTATTCGTAACTGAAAATGCTAAGTATTTTCTTGAAATCATGTATAGTGCATGAGTATTTTGAAATACTAGAAGTTAGATTTGGATTTAAGCGACAAGGGCTTAGCTTCTTATTTAGACGACAAGTGGTTAAATTCGTATTTAAACGACAAGGAAGGAGTTTCCTATTTAGACATCAAGGTGTTCGATTTGTATTTAAACGACTAGATTCGATAAGCAATAAATTCGTATTTAATTTTATTTACTACGTAATTAGTATTCGTATTTAAAGAACAAGGTGTTAGATTCGTATTAAAAGATAAGAGGTTAGCTTTTTGTTTAAAGGACAAAGGGTTAGATTCGTATTTAAGCGATAAGGAGTGAATTTCATATTTAGACGTCAAGGGGCTAGATTTGTGTTTAAACGACTAGATTCGTATTTAATTTTATTTATTACGTAATTCGTATTCGTATTTAAACGACTTAGTCTTAACTTTTATTTAAACGTCAAGGGCTTAGCTTCTTATTTAAACGACAAGTGGTTAGATTCGTATTTAAAGGACAAGGAGTTAGTTTCGTATTTGAATTTAAAGGACAAGTGGTTAGATTCGTATTTAAAGGACAAGATGTTAGCTTCGAATTTAAAGGACAAAGGGTTAGCATCGTAATTCAACGACACGATATTTGCTCCATATATAACGACAAGGTCTCCAAAATTCAGGAAGAGCATTCGTAACTAAAAAGTTAAAAGTGCTTTAAAGTTAAAAGTTCTTAAAGTTTTCTACATGAATGTGTTTCTAAATCCTTTCAGAAGATTGATGATACAGAAATGAACCAAACAGAAGTTTTTAAAACGCAAGGCTATCTAAAACAGAATCAGAATAAAATCATATTTATCAGTTCTAAGGAAACATCATGCATATATTTAAGAATTCTGTCAGACAAAGCATTTAGGACAACGTTTTAACTTTTTTTCGTCAAATGCAAAGGAGAAGTAAAAATATTCCAAAAGATTTGATTAATTAATAAGACTTTAATGACATGATTACAGAAGTACTTTATTACTTTTAATAACATGATGACACGATTATGATTGTGGTGTTTTCATTTTTATTTAATTAGTAAAATTAATGTGACCTAGATTTCATAAATACTGTTCCGTACTTTTTTTCAATTTCTGTGTTCATTTAATTGTCATATTTTTTGCATAATATAATAATTTTTGGCTATAAATTAAAAAGGATTTTTAAAATATTTTCCTAAAATATTAACAGCATATAAAATGAGTTTCTAATTTAATAAATGAAAGAATAGAAAAAGAAAGTAGCTAATTTTCAAAGATAGGGTTAAAAATTAAAAGAAAAGGAACAGTGGAAGAAAAGTTAAAACTTATTTCAGATTCCACTATTGAATATTATAACTCATTATTTGTGCGATAAAGTGCATTGGTGTGCGATAAAGTTAATGAAATAAACGAAGTTCCAAAGCCTTTAAAAACGAAGTTTCACCATAGTGATTGTTCCATTGTAAAAATGGTTTTAAGCATTTAGAAGATTTTTATAGAAGTACATTTAGAAGCATTAACCTCAAACCTTCCACATTTTTATAAATATTCTTGAAGTCTTCATAGATTTTATACCCTTTTTAAAATTCATATGTTTTTAGAATCTGAGTAAAAGTTAGTGCCATATATGCATGTAGCCTGATATGCGGTGTTGTTTCATGGTTGAAGAAATTATTACTTTAAATGATGATTCCAAACTTTTAGTTTTCATTTTTTAAAAAATTTGCTAAAAAAGCACTGCACAACTGCAAACCCATAACACACGAAACACAATTATATAGCAAATATTTAGAAAATCATCTTAAAAGCAGTTCGTTTAAGACAGTTTGTTTTTTGTACACTCCAGTACTGCCTGAACCCTTCACTTGACTCTCTGTACACTCCCTTTTCTCTTTCTTCACTGTCACACTATCGACTCCAAAGTCTAACAGTTGAAAAAATGTGCCAAGTCCAAAGCTTTTTCTGGAAAACATATGATCCTTCCATCTGCGTTAACAAATTTACTATTCTCCAGAAACTTGATGTATTTATTTCTATTGAGCTTTTTTGTAATTTCGATAATTTATAGCAATATCTGCACAGCGGCCTGGGAATGCATGGTGGAGGTTCTGACTATTTGCATTAACAAATATACTATTCTTCAGAAACTTGATGTATTTATTTGTGTATAGTTTTTAAATTAATACAATATCTGTACGTTTAGTTATTTTTTATACTGCCAATTAAATATATTTCTAATATGATCCTATTTCACATGATCATGATATTCCGATAAGATCAAGTATTTTTCGAAGAATAATCTATTTAATAATGTTTTATTTAAAAAAAGAAATTGTTTTTATAACAGTAAGAGTAAAAATTTCCAACCTACATAATAGTACAATATTTAGCATATATCCCCAATTCAGAACTCAATCATTTAAATCCTATACAAATCTGTTTAAATTAGTCCCTAACACAATAGGATTTTAATTCTGACAAATAATCAGAAGTAGTTTAATACATAACATAGAGGCAATCCGCTTCTGTTTAAAAGATTACCCTCAGAAATCCTACTTAGATTTCATTGAGGTTTATAATCTTAAAAATGATTGTTATAACACTCTCAAAGAATAATAACACGATCTTGAGGGATCTTCCAAATACATTTTCCATTCATTAATACACAGAAATCCACACTCGTTTACCAAACTTCAAAGATGGATGCAGTGTTATTGAAATTAACACCTCCGAGCATATTCTGAATATTAATTTTCGCATTCGACTTGGGGGAATAATAGAATTTCAGGATTCGCGCCTTTCCCGGAGCAACGCAGGCGATTTCTCGCGATAATTTGTAAATACTTTTTGGCAACACGGGGCGGAAATGACCTCTGGGATTCAATTGATTGAAGAGCTACGAATATATTTGATGTTGGCGAGCCTTGATGAAGTTAGAAAACTGAATTTTGTACGCTTTGTGAAATCTGTGTGTGGGTGGTGAATATATTTCATATGGAGATACAATATTAAGTTCTGCGTAGGTTTTACTTAGTAAATAAATGTATTATTAAAGTAAACAGCTTTTAATTAAAGTTTTTATTTTAGAAGTAATATTTGCTAACTTATTAAAATTTCTGTTAGGGAAAAAACACCATTGCTTCATTAGTAGATATATGAATGGTAGATGTAGATAAACATTGTATCATTCATTGATATGATTGATTATTTATTTTTGAATATTTGCTAACTTATTAAAATTTCTGTTAGGACAAAAACACTACAACATCATTGGTAGATATGATTCGTAGATGATAAGCATTGCATCATTATGATCACATAAGATGATTGCAACATTCATTGATCACATAATAAACATTGCATCATTCATTGATTGATTAATTATTTTTCAATTCCTACTATTGGTTCACACTCTCCCTTTATATATCTTGTTCAAATTTTCAATTGTTAATAAAATACTTTTATGCATCCACTCAAGCTCAAATACGTTTTTTGAAACTTGTAGTGAATGACACTTGATGTTAATAAAGTTTTATCAAATATTAATTCATTAATTAAATTTAATTAATTAATTTTAGTTTTTTTTTATACTTAAGTTGTAAGTATCTAACAATAGAGGGCGCCAGATGTAAGGGAAAATTTCAACTTTATTTATAAATGTTTTTCTACAATATAGTGAAAAAAAGTAGGAATTGACTTTAAATTTTTTTTTTTTTATATTACTTGTTTAATAATTGCTAACTTATTAAAATTTCTGTTAGGACAAAAACACTATTATATCATTAGTAGATATGATTTGTAGATATAGATAAACATTGCATCCTTTATTGATGTATGATTTATTATTTATTTTTAATATTTGTTAACTTATTAAAATTTCTGATAGAAAAAAAAAAACACTATGGCATCATTAATAGATATATGATTGGTAGAAGATAAACATTTCATTATCCATTGATGTATGGTTGATTATTTATTTTTTAATATTTTGCTAACTTATTAATATTTCTGTTAGAAGCAAACCCACTATTATAACATTAGTAAATATATGATTCGTAAAAATAGATAAACATTTCATCATTCATTGATATATGATTTACTATTTATTTGTTTCTGTATTATCTAAGTTATGTTTAGATAAGCCCAAATAACTTTTTAATAACATCTATCAAAACGACATGGCTTTTATTTTGATATTACTCCATTGTTTTATAAATAATAACTGGATGTTGTAATATTACATTACCATACCATACATTGCATAAGTTATTTAAAAATAATTTTAATAAAGGGTAATGTCTTCTTCTGAAATATCTCTTCCAAAGATTACTCTACCGATATCCGCCATGATAATTGAAGATTACGGTACCAGACATTTCAAATTTGTCTCTGAGAAAATTGATTTTTTATCAAAAGAAGTATGGCAATATACGGATTCCTATGTCTCTGGAAAAAGGGATCACCAATAAAAATGTTACAAGACTTCTACAAAATTACAAGATGGAAGATTCTTCAGAAGTGCAACAAAGAAAATATTCACTTTAGATTAAGATTCCAGACGTCTTTTTATTCAGGAAAACATTCTTTAAAGATTTAAGTTAGTTGTTCTAACTGAAATCAATAACGAAACTAAACTTTTTCAATTGTTTCCCAAATATATACTGATTTAAATAATTTTAGTAATAGATTACAGAGAATATTTGTTGTTAAGTTTATATAACTTATGGGGCCTCGTGGCCGAGTGACTAACGCTCTGGCGCGCAGTGCTACAGATTTGGGAGTCGAGTCCTGGCTGTACTATGGATGTTTGTAGTGGTTCGGAATCTATTTTAAACCAGAGGTCCCGGTCTAATATGACTGTAAAGCGTTAAACGTAGATTTGTCAATCCTATCCCGTAAAAATAAAACATCTTCTGTCTCGAAATCTACCAGTAGGCAGATGCCCTTGGCTCAACGTGGGGCTGTTGCACCAATGAAGAAAGAAAATTATACAATTCAATATTGTGATAACGATATGTTATGGGAAAACTTGATATTGCTTGATATAAAAATGATATATATATATATTGCTTGATATAAAAACTTGATATAAAAATGACAAACAATATAAAAAGTATAAAATGGAGAATTTAAATTGTTTATTGCAATCCCATGGCTATTGATGTAAAAATTTTTAACTTGAAAGTGTTAAACCACATTTATAAATAGATAAAAAATAAATTATTTTTAATTTGCTACTGAAATCTAAATATGATAAAAATTAGAAGGTTAAAATATTAAGAGTAAAAACCTTTCAGATAAATTCCACCAAAAAATGCAGTATAAACCTTTAAATTCTCCATAATTGGATTTTCTTACTTTGTTTATCTACAAAAGATATAAAAATAACTGTTTAATAAGTCAATTGACATTTCCCCAGAAGCATTGAATACGTTGTCCTTGAATTAAAAAAAATGCAATACGGTACAAAACGTCAGGTAAGAGAAAAACAAAACTGTTGATTCAGGCTTTGACTTCACGAGATGGAATGCTCTTTGGGGAATTCATTGTTTTGGATTGCTTTGTTTATTTTCACATAATATAACAAAATTGCAATACAATGAATTCTCGAATGAACTTTTTTTTGTATGGATGTTTACATTGAGATATTGATTTAACCTAACCTAGGTTAAAAATTGAAAGATGATTCAGCGGTTCATATTGATATTCAGAAAATAATTTATTTATCAACTTATTGTATTAAATTAATATTTTTCGAAATTTCAATTTCAATTGAAGTAAGGAGTATTGATAACTTATATCACGAGCTGTATTTATTGATTATTAAAAAAAGGGAATTTTATTGGGACTGTTTCTTTCATTAAAAATATTTTTATAGAGTTTGAAAAATTTACAAGCGGGTTTCCTTTGATGAATTTTAACAATTTCTGTGTCTTCTCATTAATATTCTGTTAAAAAAAAATATATTTTCTAGTAATTCATTTAGGAGTAAGTTACTAAATGTAACAAGTTAAATCAGATTTTTTTAAAAATTATTTTCAATTGTAAATATCTTAAAAATATGTTATATCTATAGGACGGGGCAGCTTCTGTTGTAATGGATCACCTGCAGTTAAAGTGTCAGGCAGTGACTCCGGGAAGTCTTTTAAAGGGTACTAGTCCCTCATTTGCGTATCGTATGGGATAAAACCAGAAAACTCCCACCTTGTAGTCCGATTCACGAGGCAAGATGCTGAACATCACAAACGTCTTCGAGATTCCTTTTTATTTGAAACAGTATCGACAACAAAGTCGCCATAACGGGCCATCTGTACCTCGACTCTAATGCGCACGTTGCCATTGAGCCGCGAGTCTGCTATTGTTATGAAATATAGTTCACGAGTTTCAGAATAAAATACTGAAAATTTAAACTTAATTTATGTTTAAAAATGTTTCACAAAACAAAACACAATAGCTTGAAATAATTTGAAATCATTAGGCATTTTAATAAATGTTTTTTAATTTCTGCTTTCTAAATTAAAAATAAATAAATAAATAAAACAAAAATATATAAATCATTAATAAATAAATCTAAGAATCAAATAGACGAGAAATGTGTGAGAAACAAAAGAACGGACCTTCAAATAATAAAAATAATAGTGGCATTTAAAGTAATGGCGTTCTATAGGTGAGTGGACTCCAAATTGCCTTGTTCAATGAATATTTAAATCTAAACTACTCCGAAAATTCGAGAGTGGCATTAACTCGCGAACGAACACATTTCATTCTCTGACTTGTTGGACTTGCTACCCCACTCACTCACCACGGAGAGGGGAGGGGGATTAATGCATTTGATTGGAAATCCTCCACCCTACTCTGACCCCTCGTTTCCGATTTAATTTCTGGCATCGTCACGCACACAACCGGTGCCCTTCAATGGTTAAGTAGGGTGCTATCACGGGCTTCCTTCGATTAATGGACATCCAGTGTCAATGAGTAAACTAGTGTAACTGACGCGAAGAGGATAATTCCGTGTGACTCTGTCAAAGTGGCCAGACTTCGCCAGGTCTATTTATTCACGGTTATTGTGAACTTGATGCATGGGTGTCTGGAATATGAAAATCGCCAATGGAGCGGTGAAATGCAGCCGGCGACTTTTGTTGAAGAGAAGTATGGAATGGCTTTGTTTCAAATCGTGTATATTTGTAATTAGGAGTGAAAGTCTTTTAGCTGAATTCAGACATCTTTATATCACTGTATGCATGTAATGCAATACAAGTGTTAATAATTAGTAATACACAGTCCAGTCACATTAATGTGACCACCTGTCAAAAGCCATAAGCTTTTAATAATCCGTAAATATATAAAGGATTTAGGATTAGTAAGGATTTAGCATAAGTATATAAAGGATGCCCTAGGACATCCTTTATATACACTCCACTGGTGGTCACAATGTGCTAGCAACTGCCTTTTGTGATTTCCGTATCTCAACTTTATGATAAAACTACTGCAATGATTTATTTTAACTCTCTGTGTGTATAAAAATAAATTTTTGAATGTGTAGAGTACATATGTATAACAATATGGAGTTTGTGTTAAATGTGCGAAAAATAATGAAATGTGGGTATACTAGGCTATAGTTACGAGACCCAAAGTTGAATAATAATAAAAAAAATTATTAAAAGAAAAAGTTTGTTTAAAAGAATGATTCATAGTTTTTATATAACATGATAGGGGCCTGATGGCCGAGTTACTGGCGCTCGGTGCCACAGGGTTTGAGTCCATGAATGTTTGTAGTGGTTATTAATCCTCTTTAAACCGTAGGTCCTGGTCTAATATGACTGGGCGCAGGGTTGACAACCCTATCCAGTAACAAGAAAACATCATTTTCGGATCCTGCCCACCATGGAGCTGTTACGGCCTTGGTGGGAGGCCTGTTACACGGCCTTGGCCCACCATAGAGCTGTTACATTGAAGGAGAAGAAGAAGAATATAACATGACAGTGATGTTAATGGTAATTTCAAATCTTAACCTTCACTATATTTCGATACATCACATAAAAGATACCACAAATGAATATGGAGTTCATTAATCAATGGGCATTAACACAAGTAAAATGTCCAATAGTAACAGTTCTAAGGCAGTTGAATTTAACTGTACATTAGCTGTACATAACAAGTATGTACGCCATTAACCACGTATTGATTTTGTATTGTCTTGTACTAGACTTACTACGCTCTCCATGTTCGGAATCCGTACCATCTCGTTTACGACTATTCTCTTGGGAAAAACCGTTCTTAGATAACCACTGGTGTAGGCGACCAAAGAGATTGAAGCTGGGAGTGCACTTCATCGTGTATAATTGCGCTTACAAACTGAATGGCTGTCTAGTGCACTGTTCAAAGCCTAATAAAGATGCATGTCCGTTTGCTCCGCTTTCGTATGATCAGGATTTTTCCTGCCTCTGCTACAATGTGTGAAATGAAGTACCGCTGCAAAGACGCTTTGAACTACCGCACTCTGTATAACCTCAGATACCGTGTCTGAAAAGCATTTTTGTCCAGCATTGATATAACCATAATTCCATGGACTCAAACCTCTCAACTCCCCCATTTTAAATTCTACTGATAACGAGTAGCTCTAGTCAGGTATTATTTAAAATGCCAGTCAATAGTGTGTTTTAAAAATGAAGTCGATGAACGAATGTAGTGTTTTAGAAATGAAATGCTATATATATATATATATATATATATAATAAAAGTGTAGTATGAATGTAGGTAAAAAATGTGACAATATTTTGGAATCGGAAGATTTTCAGTATTTTCTGTTTGAGCAATAATGACAAAAACATAAAAAAAATAATTTTTTAAACGTCCGTTAAATATTTAGTAGGCAACATACAAATGGCGTTTCAATAATACATCTTTAATACATAACATTATGAAGTTTACCTTTGAAGTTTCTTCTTCTAAGCTAAATGTGCACAAACTTTAATATATGAAAAACTAAATAGCCTATTGAAAATTCTGAATTCCATTCAAGACATTTTGCACTTAAGAAAGACGAATATATTTTATTCCACCCTTACTATTAAAAATAAAAGCCAAACTGGTATTGCAATATGCGAAAAGCAATTGCTGGAAATATAAGCTTCATATTTTACGTAATATTTTCATGGCTTTCAAATAGCTAATAAAAATGTCTGGCGATGTGTCAATAATTTAAGTAAACATGATTCTGAGAAATTCAAGATTATTAGACGGAAAATTGTTGCTGTTCTGTTATTATTTTTTATGCTTTCAAACAAATTTTATCCAATATTTTATAACGAATATTATATTCAATAATATAAAAATCGACTTTTAAAGTAATGAATCATGTGAACTAAAATAAAAATTAAATATCGTTACGAAATAATAACCGGAGTTTGCTAGATTTCTTTGGAGATGAAATTTTCTAACAAATTAAAACAAAACTTATCTGAAATTCTGTTTTAAAAATTGATCTTTAATAATTTAAAAATAGATACAAACAACAAAATGTTTTCAGAATAGTTCTAATAAATTCACCATGTTCCCTACATGGAGACAACATCTAAACTAACTCTTTATAGATTCTCTGCATGACGACAACAACTAAAAACTTTACAGCTTTCTTATAAGAAAGCGGTCTGTTGGCCAACTGACTAGAGCTCTGGCCTTTGGTACCACAGGTTTTGGTTCTGGCTGTGGCATGGATGTTTGTTAGTGTTTCGGAATCCACTTTAAATTGTAAGTCCCGGTTTGTTTAGCCCTTGTGTGCACAATATGGCCATAGAGCGACAAACAAAACCCAAAACCTCCTTACACGAAGACAACAACTAAACTAAACCTTAACGCTTTCGTATATGAAGACAACAACTAAACTGACTCTTTACAGCTTCTCTGCGTGAGGTCAACAACTAAACTAACACTTTACAGCTGAAGAGACTCGTATCTTATGAAGGATCGTAAAATAATTTCGTTTTTAATATAAATCTCATTAGTTTTCAATTGGTTTACGATTTACTTTCAATTGCTTTTAGAAATCTTGACAAAGTCTTTACCTACATCGCCGAAACTTCACTAAATTTCTCGCCAATTTGGCTAATTTTAATTTTTTAATATTTTTTTCTGCAGCGCTGACAACAAACTAATATTTGTTTCTTTCTTGGGTATTTTCGGGTCTATTTGAGAGAAAGCTATCGGTCAACATTGTCATTCACCTTACTAATTCTGGTGCCAAGATAATCAAGTTGGTTAGGTCTTAAACTGTGTCCTGTGTGCAACAGGTGTTAGTATTTTAAGCATTTGTCATTAATTCTAAGGAATAAAAACATTTAATTAATTTGAACAGTTAAAAAACGAAATAAATATGAAATATATAATTATTACATTTCCGTAACAATATACAAATTAATGCATATTTGTTGCAATTCTGATGCATTTGAAAAAAAATTAGTTACGTCATGGTTTTTTAACAAGTTTTCCCATTCAAGCAGAAGCAGAATCTTTTTATTTAAAATTTTCAATATCTGGCTCGTGAAACCTGCCTTTCTATGGACAACTTTTGCTAATGAAACGTGTCAGAGTGTTAATGCTTTCCATTTGAGGGGAAAATAGTTTTGAGAAGGACTTTCTAGGCGTATTAACAGCATTTCTGTATTGTAAGCCAGAAAAACTGAGGATTCCCTCACAGCGAATTTTGTGGAGATAACAAATAATAATAAATCTGCATTAGTGAAACAAAATAGTAGAGAAATTAGCACATAAAATTTGTATTATTCGAAATTGAAAAATGGTTACCATTGTAAGATTGCATTATAAAAGAACATTTCAATATTGTATCGTTTGAAATGTTATGATATGAAATGTTGTCGAAGTATCAACAGTAAAAGTATCATATTCAAAATTCTGTACTCACTGAAATAATTAAAAAATTTGTTTAAATATATTTTTCAAGTTATCAAACAGTTTGTAAGATTGATAATTGTAACATATTTTACTCAATATCGATGAATAAGTTTTTTTATTCAAATATCGACGAATAAGTTTTTTACTCAAATATCGATGAATAAGTTTTTATACAATATTGAATGTGTAGAAAATAATATTTTCTACACAAACGCACATGCAGTTTATTTAAAATACATTTTAAGACTAAACTATGTGGCATTTATTTAGTCTCTAATGTGTGCTTAATGATGAGAAAGGCCTTTTAGTATCGAAATTATTTAATCAGAAAAAAAATATTTTCAATGCGAATTGATTGGCTTTAGAATTGATTCAAGTCGCGGTTACAGTTGTTACCGAAATGACAAAGTTTTTCAAGAGTCATAAATACACTACATGTTATTAAGGATAGCGAAACTCAGACCATTTTTCTTTTAGCTATGGCCACAATTACTGGACCATAAAGCGAATTATTTATTTAAAACAAAACTAGTAATAATGAATCGGAATATTTATATAAAGTTATGCAGAATAACGAGATTCATAAAAAATATTCTCATGTTTCCATCTCGTGTTGGAAATTTTCCTCAGTAATAACTCGGGAATTAAGTGCAATTACAATAGACTGTGTGCTGAAAGGTCAATTTCGCATGTGTACCTGTTAAATGATAATGATCTACTGTGCACGGTATGAATAATGGATATGACTGTTATAGAATGTCACAGTCCCGTGTACTATGATAATGATACAATGGTATGGTATTTCGCAGTGATAAATGGTATCCAAACATGTATTACAATCTGCAGGTAGATTTGCATGCAGAGAAAATTATTACTTGTATTGAGTTTTAGTTCATTCTGTTATACAAATATTTAGACATTGAATTTAAAATAACAGCATACGTATTTAAAATCATAATTTACAATACATTAGAAATTTTTACAAATTATATCTTCGTAGCTACAGTTTTATAAATGTATTTTATATACGAAAACAAACCTTTATATCTCTTCAAGATTTCTGTAGAAAATATTCATTTCGAAAAAATAATTAAATATTAAATTTGATGCATATGAAAATAAATTAAATCTCTTGTTAATATGTTTAATATGTATATCTTGCACTATCCATTTTTTAATGCATGGTATAAATGAATAACAGTTTTAATAAAACTACTACGATGGATAGTAAGTTTGTGAAATCTTTATTCAGTATTTCACTAAACTTCACGGATATAGATTTCAAAACTTTAATTTTCATCGTCATTTGTTTCTAAACGTCTAACTTCTAAATTTCTAAAACGAACTTGACAGTTCCGTTGGGTTTCAATTGTCTCATGATTGACTCGCAATCTTTTCTAGAAACTTCGCCAATATCCCCAAACCTGGTAAAACCTTTGGCCAATTTGGCAATATTTTATTTTTTATACTTTGCACACTACACATTTGACTTAATTTCAATAAACAAAATAATTTTTCGCAGCATTTTAATTTTTTTATAAATTTAACAGCTTAAAACGTTTTTAAATCATTTATGAAATCTTTTTCAGTATCTCATTGAACTTCATAGATATAGATTTCGTGAAAAACACTTCGTCTAAACTTCTAAACGGATCTTGAAATTCTTGAAAATCCCTCTTGGTTTTCAATATCCCAAAACCTCACCAAAGGTTTCCTTCTGGTTAAAACCCTTTCGCCAACTTGGCGATATTTTGTTTTTTAAACTTTGTATACTATATACATTTGGCATAATTTTCGGAAATAAAAGTATTTTAATTTTTTAATCAATTTAACAGTTTAAATCGTTGAGAAAATTTCTAAATAATTAATTAAATAAGTAATTATTTATATATTTACTATAAAACTTCCACCAAAAAATGTTTATATTAGGAATATAAAAAAAAAAAAACAAAATTTGCATTTTAAATGTTTAAATATAAAATTTTTCTTAAGTTATACTTTCTGAAGTACGGAAATTGCAAGCTAGCATTTTATTGTATGTGTTAATTAATTACTTTCTTTTGTTACTCTTTGCACTAATGAGTTAAAATATTTCCTCTTAAATAAAATCAAGTTGTGCTTTATAAAAATTGGTGTTTCATGATCATTTATTTTGGTACACTCCATTATGAATAAACAGAAATTAAAAATAAGCCAATAAGTTTGTATATAAAAAATATTATAATTCAAAAACTTTCTCTGAGATTTTTAAGAATTAAAATCTGAAAAATTAGCTTCATTTCAGCTAGGAGTAATAATGTTCTGCAGAAATTTAAAAATTTTCTTTTAGAAATAATAGTTTTGGAAAAATTCATGGTTAAAATGCACGAACTAATTATGATAGAAAGAAATTTTCTCTCATAAAACTAGTTTTTGCCAATTTTAGTTTAGGGAAAAAGAGAATAACTTTGTAAATGCTAAAACATTTTACTTATTCATCCAGTTAATAATGTTTTGAGTAATGATTCAAAACTAAGTATTTCTTTTTTTTTTATAAAGAACTGCTATTAAAATTCTAAAAGTATTATTTTTAAACTGCTAATTACATTCAATTTCAAATTGCTAATTGATTTGTTTTTAAAAAAATGCTTTAGATGTAAAAGATGTCGAACATATAAATATTTTAAGACTTATTTTCTGTATGAAAAATTTTATGATCTATTAATCAATTTTATGAAATTTCTGAAGTTGTCTCTACTGAAAAAGAAAAAAAGTGAACGTAAAGATTTAAAAAACAATACCTATTATAGTTGGTAAAATAAAAGGCATATAAAATACTTACCAATAAAGAATAGGTTTTCATATTTGAATATTTATAAGAATAAACAAATATTTAATACAGTAGCAATTCATTATTTCAAATGAATTATTATAGCTTAAATTCCTTAATTATTAAAAATGGAGTTAAATATAATTATTAATGTGGGTATAGTCAGATATATTTTTAAATTTTCTTGTATTTTACAAAGTAGTCTCGAATCAAATTCCTTTTGCAATTAAACGTGGTTTAATGGACTTATTGTTTATTAATCACTACTATTATAGAATAATATTATATAGTTTAAAAATTTTATTGTAGAAATTTGATTCATTATCTATATACATTTTAATGCTAGAAGTAATTATTTTTATTTTCTTGAAGAGCAAGAAATTATTCTAATTGGTAATTCAAATTTCGAAGAATTATATATTCTACATTCTATATACTGATGATTATGTTCTTTTTTGTTATTTTGGATTTATTCCAGTATCTCTTTTTATCTTTAAAGCTCGATTCTTAAAGGACCAAGATTACAAAATATGTATTTTGTCTCAAACGAAAACTTAAAATGTTTTTATTTCTGAATTATTTCTAATTCCTTTATTTTCTAAACATGAGTCCATTACTCACATATTTTAACAACAATTTTCTTTTTATAGCCTTTTAGGGAAAATAAATACATTTTATTGAAAGATTTAACGCTCAATTCGTTTAAAAATTATTAACTCTTAGAGGATTAAACATTTAAAATTGCTAATAAGGATTTTTTAATATTTGTTTAAATTTCATTTAAAATAAAAGTATTTAAAATTATAAATACAGCCATTTTGCTGCCAAGTCTTTTTAAATACAGCCAAAGTGCAAGAAAAAAATTATTCAATTTATTAAAAAGCACCTTCAAAATTGAATAACATCCATTTCCAAAAGAATATTAAAGACGATTAACCATTAGAAAAATTTATATATTGTATACATTAGTAATTAATATTGCTTAAATTTTTAATGAGAAGTGTTTTAAAATAATAAATGATGTTAAATGATTTATATCGAACTTTCAGTTCACAATTTTTTTCCCTTATAAGCGTTTTCATGGTTTAATTTCGGGTATTAATTCACAAAAGCAATGTTAGAAAACCTAGCTAATTCAATAATGATGTGTAAATATTTAATAGGATTAACACAATGCGTCTTTTAAGCGGATTTAACTGGAACTTTTACAGAATTTATAACTCAAATGCTTTATACATCTTTCTCAGATTAAAAGAAGACATATTTTTCGAATATTTTCAGTTACGTTCTTCCATTATGTATAAGAAAATAACAATTCACGAAAACATTATCAACTTCCATTGCAAAATAAATTATATAATTATTAAATATTAAATATATTTTTTTCATATTAAATATTTTTTTCGGGCTAAATTTTCTTTCTTTGTGTCCGAAAAAATAACGCATGGATTATATGTAATCCTTTTGTTATTATGTATTTAAAAATTCTTTCTTTTTATTGTTTAAACTCTAACTTCGAACGTGAAAAACTGAACTTGTATTTATTCAGTGCAGTCGAAATGGTACACTGAACACGAAAAAAAAAAAAAAAAAAAAAAAAGATTCTTTTTTCGAACTTTTATTTTTAGTGCTTCCAAAATGGCGGTTATTGTGCTAATGAGATGATTGCTTGCACAATGAGGTGGATAAATTTTTCTGGCTATCACGAATATTTTCGTATGAATTTTTTTTTCTTTCTTTTAAAGCAATGGGGTATTTTCAGTTAGTCATTCATCTCTTGTGTACACTCAAACGCAAAAAAAAAGTTTAAATGTTCGAAAATAAGAAGGAAAAAAAGAAAAACTAAATGGAATGTTGACTTTGCGGATGTGTCATAAAAATTGCGGTTCACTTTTGGTTGAAAATGATAGGAATTAATTCTGATGAAGCAAAAAAAAAAAAAAAAAAAAAAAAGATTGACTTTCATGTTATGATCTTTTGTTTAAAAAAGTGAGTTACATTTTTGAAGTGTACATCGGAATGAGCTTTATTAAATGTACTTAGTGAGCAAATTTGCATTGCTCTGTTAAAACAAAGAGCATAAACATCGAGTTGACTTTAAACAGCGAACTAAACTTGGTAATTTTTTTATTTAAATAAATAAACACCTTTTATGCCCGAACAATACTTTCTACATGTGGAAAATTAAATAGTTTTAATTGCAATTTTATTGCTGAAAAGGTTTTTTTCATGTATTTCTTTAATAGTTTTCTGAAAGTCATACATGTATATTTTAAATTAATAATAATGATTTTGGAATTTTTTTATTAATTTCATTTAAAATAAAAGATTTTAAATTTATTAATGCTTTACTTTTTCAAAATTGCAGCCAATATTGGAAGAGGAAAAATTATTCAATTTAGCAAAAAACACTTTCACAATTTAGTAGCATCCATTTAAAAAGAATAATAAAAACAATTAATCATTAGTAAAATTTTTTTTATGTGTTAGTAATTAACAATAATTAACTTGTTAATGAGAAGAGTTTTAAAGTAATAAATAATGCTAAATGATTTATATCAAACTTTGAGTTCACAAATTTTTGCCCATATAAGCGGTTTTTTTTAATTTCGGGTATTAATTCATAAAAGCAATGTTAAAAAACCTAGCTAATTTAATAATGCTGTGTAAATATTTAATAGGATTAACACAATGCGTCTTTTGAGCCGATTTAACTTGATTTTTTTACTGAATTTATAACTTAAATGTTTTATACGTCTTTCTCAGATTAAAAGAAGACATGTTTTTCGAATATTTTCTTTTGTGTTCTTCCATTACGTATAACAAAACAACAAGTTACGAAACATTATCAACTTTCGCTGCGAAAGCTCCTTAAATACTTTTTTTCGGTCTTACTTTTTTTATGTTCGGAAAAATAACACATGGATTATGTGTAATCCTTCTGTTATTATGTATTTAAAAAATTTTAATTTCTTTCTTTTTTTTTGTTTAAACTTTAACTTCGAACGTGAAAAAATTGAGCTTGTATTTATTCAGTAGAGTCGAAATGGTACGCTGTAGAAAAAAAGAAGAAAAAAATCTTTTTTCGAACATTTATTTTTAGTGCTTTTAAAATGGCGGTTATTGTGCTAATGACATGATTGCTTGCACAATGAGGTGGATAAATTTTTCTGGCTATCACGAATATTTTCCGTATGATTGTTTTTCTTTCTTTGTTTTAAGCAATGGAGTATTTAACGTAAGTCATCCCTTGTGTACACTCAAACGCTGAAAAAAAGGAAAGTTTAAATGTTCCGAAAGAAAAAAGAAATAGAAAGAAAGCTAATTGGAATGTTGACTTTTGTGGATGTGTCGTAAAAATTGCGGTTAACTTTGGGTTAAAAATGAAAGAAATTAATTCCGATGGCGAAAAAAAATGGACTTTTATGGTTATGAGCTTCCGTTTAAAAAATGTGAGTGAAATTTTTGAAGTGTACATTGGAATGGGTTTTATTAAATGTACTTAGTGAGCAAATTTGCATTGCCCCGTTAAAACAAAGAGCATAAACATCAAGTTGACTTTAAACAGAGAACTAAACAAGGATAATTTTTTATTTAAATCAATAATCACCTTTTATGCCTGAACAATACTTTCTACATGTGAAAAATTAAATAATTTTAATTGCAATTCTATTGTTGAAACGTTTATTTTTCCAGATATTTCATTAATTATTTTCTGAAAAATAATGAAATTTCATGAAATAAAATCATTAAATTTTAAAAATTTAACAGCAATTTAAGAGAAAATTTCTGATTAATTAATTAAATAGGTAATTACTTATATATTTACTATAAAACTTACGCAAAAAATATTTATAATAGGAATACAAAAAAACAAGCATAGTCTGCATTTAAATATTTAAAGTTAAAAGTGTTATTGTTATACTTTCTGAAGTACGAAAATTGCAAACTACCATTTTATTGTATGAGGCAATTAATTTTGTTACTCTTTGCACTAATGAGTCAAAATATTTCCTTTTAAATAAAATCAAGTTGTGCTTTATAAAAATCGGTTTTTCATGATCATTTATATTGGTACACTCCATCATGAATAAACAGAAATTAATAATAAACCAATAAGTTTGTATAAAAAAATATTATAATTCAAAAACTTTCTCTGAGATTTTTAAGAATTAAAATCTCAAAATTAGCTTCATCTCTGCTAGGAGTAATAATGGTCTGTAGAAATTTAAAAATTTTCTTTTAGGAATAATAAATTTTGAGAAATTCATGGTTAAGAGGCACGAACTAATTATGATAGAAAGAAATTTTCTCTCTAGCAAAACTAGTTTTTGCTAATTTTAATTTAGGAAAAAGAGAATAAACTTTGTAAATGTTGAAACATTTTACTTATTCATCCAGTTAATAATGTTTTGAGTAATGATTCAAAACTAAATATTTCTTTTTTTTATAAAGAACTGTTATTAAAATTCTTAAAAGTATTATTTTAAATTGCTAATTACATTCATTCTTAATTTGCTAATTGATTTGTTTTTAAAAAAATGTTTTAGATGTATACAGACGTCAAACATATAAACATTTTAAGATTTATTTTCTGTATGAAAAATTTTATGATCTATTAATTAATTTTATGAAGTCTCTAAAAATTGTCTCACCTGAAAAAGGAGAAAAGTGAAAAAAAAAATACTTATTATATTTGGTAAAATAAAGACATATTTAAATGAAGACATATAAAATAATTCAATAAATAATAGGTTTTCATGTTTGTTGCAAGGGATTCATATTTCGATATTTATAACAATAAATAAATGTTCAAAAAAAGTAACAATTCCTTATTTCTGGTTAATTATTATAACTTAAATTCAATGATTATAATAAATGCGTTAAAAATAATTATTAATGGGGATATAATCCGATACATTTTAAAATTTTCATTTCTTTTATAATGTAATCTCGTATCAAATTCATTTTGCAATTAAACGTGTTTTGATGGATTTTTATATATTAATTACCACTAATATAGAATGATGGGCCTTGATGTCCGAATGATTAGCTCTCTGTTTATTTTTGTAGTTACGGTTTTCAAAAGGAGAGGACTCTTCAATTATTGTGGACAGCATGTTGAAGATAGCACTCTGGCCCTCTGTGTCTCAGGTTTTCAGGTTTGAGTCCCGGCAGTATAATGGATTTTGTAATGGTTCGCAATCCTCCTTAAATCGTAGGTTCCGGTCTCATATGACTGTTAAGCAACTCTACCTCGTAAAATAATAATACCTCTTGTCTTGAAATCTGCCAGTAGACAGACGACTTTGGCCCGACATGGGGCTGTTGCGCCAATAATACTGATGAATATAGAATAATATTATATATAGGCCTGATAGCCAAGTGATTAGTCCTAGATGCCACAGGTGTCAGATTCGAGTCTCGGAGGTGCCAGGGATGTTCGGAATCCATCTTAAACCGTAGGTATGGGTCTAATATGATTTTTAGAGCACCGGGCGTTGAGCTGACAAATACTACCTCTTAAAAAAGGAAAACATCTTCTACCTCGAAATGTGACAGCAAGCAGATAGTCTTGGCCCACCCTTGTCAATTTTAATTTTCATAAATTTATTTCATAACATAGCTTAATAATGATTTGTAACAGATTACTCGCTCAAAATAATTTTTCATGTTAATAGAACTGTATTTCAAATAATTATTAGGCTATTTTTTAATCACTTTTTTAGAAAATAAATACAATTTATTCACAGTTTTAATATTCAGTTCATTTAACAGTTATTAACTCTTAGAGGATTATACATTTTAAATTAATATTAAGGATATTTGATATTTTTTTTTTTAATTTCATTAATAATAAAAATATTTAAAAGTATTAATACAGCCAAATTTTTTTAAGCACAGCAAAATTGCTGCAGGAAAAAATATTCAATTTATTAAAAAACACTTTTAAAATTTAATAACATCCATTACCAAAGGAATATTAAAGACGATTAATCATTAGTAAAATAGATAATTTATTTATTAGTAACTAACAGTAGTTAACTTTTTAACGAGAAGAGTTTTAAAACAATCAATATTTAATGATTTATATCAAACTTTGACTTCACAAATTGTTTTTCCGATATAAGCGTTTTCATGGTTTAATTTCAGGTATTAATTCACAAAGAAATTAATTAATTCGTTAGAAACCTCCAGCTAATTTAATAATGTTGAGTAAATATTTAATAGTATTAACACAATGCGTCTTTTAAGTCGATTTGACTTGAACTTTTACTGCATTTATAACTAAAGTGCTTTATACCTTTTTCTCAAATTAAAAGAAGACATATTTTTCGAATATTTTCTTTTATGTTCTTCCATTACGCATAAGAAAAGAACAATTCACGAAACATTATCAACTTTCAGCGAAAGCTCCTTAAATACTTTTTTTTCCGGGCTTAAATTTCTTTTTCGGAAAAATAACGCATGGATTATGTGTAATCCTTTTGTTATTATGTATTTAAGAAAATTTATTTCCTTTTTTTTTTTTTTTTTTTTTTGTTTAAACATTACCTTCGACCGTGTAAAATTGAGCTTGTATTTATTCAGGGCTGTCAAAAATGGTACGCTGTAGAAAAGGGAAAAAAAAAAAAAAAAAAAAGGATTCTTTTTCGAACTTTTATTTTTAGTGCTTTCAAAATGGCGGTTATTGCGCTAATGAGATGATTGCTTACACAATGAGGTGGATAAATTGTTCTGGCTATTACGAATATTTTTCGTATGATATTTTTTTTCTGTATTTTAAATCAACGGGATATTTTGAGTTAGTCATCTCTTGTGTACACTCAAATGTCAAAAAAATAAATAAATAAATGTTTGAAATAAAAAAAGAAAAAGAAAGAAAAACTAAATGGAATGTTGACTTTGCGGATGTGTCGTAAAAATTGTGGTTCACTTTGGTTGAAAATGATATTAATTAATTTTGATGAAAAAAAATTGACTTTTATGTTATGAGCGTTCGTTTAAAAAAATTCGTGAAATTTTTGAAGTGTGCATAGGAATGGGCTTTATTAAATGTACTCAGCGAGCAAATTTGCACTATTCTGTTAAAACAAAGAGCATAAACATCAAATTGACTTTAAAAAGAGAACTAAAAAAGGATAATTTTTTTTTAAATCAATAATCACCTTTTATGCCTGAACAATACTTTCTATATGTGAAATATTAAACAATTTTAATTGCAATTCTATTGTTGAATCTTTCTCCAGTGTATTTCTATAATTATTTTATGAAAAACATTGAAATTGTTTTGTGTTTAAAATCAATAAAATTTCAACTAAGATTTTGAATGAGGAAATATAAGATTACATATAAGATTAGTAACGAAAAATATGTATTAGAAAATAACAATTATTGGGTAAAAATAATGTGGTCAATTTAACAAAAATTATAAATGTTTTATAAGAATTAATTTAATACAGAATACTATCTAGGTGGAGCGAGTCTTAAAGATACTGCTCTGGGAGGATCGAGATTGAAAAGGTACAGATGTGGGAAGATCTAAGTCTTACAGATACGGCCCTGGCAGGATCTAGTTTTGAAAAAACGGCCGTGGAAGACTCAGTTAAGAGAATGTTCTAGAATCCTAATTTTAATTGTGACTTTTCATTGTCTCCATAAGATTCATTACATCAATTTGCAAAACTATAAAACACGATAAAACGTTTTTTTTATTAGGCGACCTCTCGAAAAATCTATATATATCAATATATAAATATATTCAAATATATTAATATTAACAAAAAACACAAATTACGTCTCCTGGAAGCTGGGTTTTCATAAATAGTTAATTTTACTTTTTATAATTGCATTTAATTTTCTCTATTTAATTTTGTTGTGAAAATTATTTTTTAAATAATACTATAATTTTTCTACAATAAATAAAAAGTTCTGAAATATTTGTAAGCTTGTCGAAGGAGTTTCATTATAAATTTCGACGAAAGTTTGAATTTTCATAAATTTGTTGCATAACATAGCTTAATGATGATTTTTAACAAATTATTCTTTGCAAAATTATTTTCCATAATAATAGAATTATATTTCAAATAGCCAAAGCTTCTAGTCGTTACTCATTTAGCGTCACCCAGGAGGCACGAGTGACTTAAGGGTGTCATGGACGCGAGTAACATTAACTCCCATCACCACCCCAATCACTCCATGGCAAGAACACTAACAAAGCAATTCCTGGACAGTGTCCTATTCATTTTGATTCGTTTGGGAGAACTATACAGGACAAACTAAAGTCGTTGTATGTTAGTAAATCATTATATAACACCAAAGGAAAAGTCTGGGAGACAATTGGGGATGGCTGGAAAAAATTTAATGGAAAATCTCACAGAGGCTTTTGCCAAATTTAGGTTAAGAACTGGACGCGACTGCCTGGCCGAACATCTGGCCAAAATAGTTTGGTTTGGTTTGTTGCTCTACGGTCATTTTATGCACACTTTGGGCTAATTAGATCGGGACCTACAGAGGCCAAAATAGAGATTGTGAACTCTGATATATGTGTTTTATGTAAAACAGAGAAAATGAATGAGGCCCATCTACTTGTTTGCTCAGCACTGGACTCTAATTTAGAACAAAATGGTGATATGTGTACACTTTACTGGAGAGCCAGAAAAATCACGGATCTTTATTATGGTGCTTCTAGCTTTTTATATTTTTATTCTTTGATCATTTAATTTGTTTTCAACTGTGTTTACTAGCTTTTATCCGTTTTCTAAAGAATGCTCGGTCTTTGTCCTTTGTAATTTCGATTTGTTTATATGCTCTTTTTGGTTTCAATGGCAAGTGGTCAAATGTGTATGGATTGAATTCTAATAAAGCCATAAGTAACAACAACATTTTTCAAATATTTTTTTTTTTTTGCCTTGCTTAATTACCTTTTTGGAAAACAAATACATTTTATCCAGAAATTTAATGTTCAGTTTCGTTTAACGGTTATTAAATCTTAGAAGTTTATATATTTTAAATAAATAATAATGATTTTTGATATTTTTTTAAATTTTCATTACTAAAGTAATTTAAATTATTAATACAACAAAAATGGCAAATTGGGAAAAATTATGCAATTTATTAAACACTCTTCAACATGTTCAAAATTTAATAACATCGTTTCCAAAAAAATATTAAAGATGATTAATCAATAGTAAAATTGTTATTTTATATATTAGTAATTAAGGCTAGTTAACTTTTAATGAGAAGAGCTTTAAAGCAATAAATAATGTTAAATGATTTATAACAAACTTTGAGTTCAAATTTTTTTTTCTCCCATACAAGGGTTTTTATGGTTTAATTTCGGGTATTAATTCACAAAATCTGAATAGGAAGCCGTTAGAAAACCCACCTAATTTAATAATGCTATGTAAATATCTAATAGGATTAACACAAAGCGTCTTTTAAGCCGATTTAATTCGAACTTTGACTGAATTTATAACTTAAATGCTTTATACATCTTTCTCAGACATATTTTTCCAATATTTTCTTTTATGTTCTTCCATTACGAATAAGAGATCACAATTCACGAAACATTATCAACTTTTGCAGTGAAAGCTCCTTAAATACTTTTTCCGGGCTTAAATTTCTTTTTTGTTCGGAAAAATAACGCAAGGATTATGTGTAATCCTATTGTTATTATGTTTTTAAAAATTTTTCCTTTTATTTTGATGTTTTTTTTTTAAACTTTAACTTCGAACGTGAAAATTGAGCTTGTATTTATTCAGTGTAGTCGAAATGGTGCGCTGATGGAAAAAAAAAGAACTTTTAATTTTAGTGCTTTCAAAATTGCGGTTATTGTGCTAATGAGATGATTGCTTGCACAATAAGGTGGATAAATTTTTCTGGCTATCACGAATATTTTTCGTATGAATTTTTTTTTCTTTCTTTTAAAACATTGGGGTATTTTGGTAAGTCATCTGTTGTGTACACTCAAATAGCAAAAAAAAAAAAAAAAAAAAAAAAGAGTTTAAATGTTCGAAAGAAAGAAAACTAAATGGAATGTTGCCTTTAAGGGTGTGTCGTAAAAATTGCTGTTCACTTTTGGTTGAAAATGATAGGAATTAATTCTGATATAGAAAAAAAAATTGACTTTTATGTTATGAGCTTTTGTTTCAAAAAAGGTGAGTGAAATTTTTGAAGTGCACATCGAAATGGGCTTTATTAAATGTACTTAGTGAACAAATTGGCATTGCTCCTTGAAAAACAAACAGCATAAGCACCTAGTTGACTTTAAACAAAGAATTAAATTTTATAATTTTTTATTTAAATCAATAAACACCTTTTCTGGCCGAACAATACGTTCTCAGTGCTGAAAATTAAATAGTTTTAATTGCAGTTTATAGTTGAGACTTTTTTTTTTTTTTTGTTTTTTTTAATTGTTTTCTGAAAAGACTGCAATTTTTATGCAATTATTGTTATTTTTTTAAGTCCTAGAGTTTTAGAATTTTAATTGAGATGTCATATCGTCTCCGTGAAATTCGAGTACATCATTTTGGTAAACAATAAAACTCAACAAGATGTATTCCTTGTATCAAATGACCACCAAATAATAAAATCTCAAATATTTAAATGGTAACAATGAAACACAGATTATCATATCCTGGAAGATGGGTTTTCATAAATATTTAATTGTTTCAATTTGTATTTTTTATAATTGCATTTAATTTATACTGTGTACTTAATTTTCTTTGCTGTGTAAATTATTGTTGAGTAATAATATAATCTTTCTATACGAAATAAAAATTCAAAAAATTTCGCTAATGCTTATCGAAGGAGTTTTATTATGAATTTTTAACAGCAATTTGAAATTTCATAAATTTGTTTCATAGCATAGCTAAATGATGAGTTTTAACAAATTACTCACTGCAAAAATAATTTTTCGTGTTAATAGAATTATATTCAAATAATTATTTTCCATTTTAAATCACTTGTTGTAAAAATAAATACATTTTATTTTTACAGCATTTGTTACATTTCGTTCAACATTTGTGTTTATTTCGTTTAACAATTATTAACTCTTTGAGGATTATACATTATAAATTAATCATAACGATTTTTTTAATTTCTTTAATTTTCATTAATAACGAAAGTATTTTAAATGATTAATACAGGCATATTGCAATTTTTGCTGCCAAATCTTTTTAAATACGGCCGAATTTCAAAAGGAAAAACTATTCAATTTATTATAAAAGCACGTTCAAAATTTAATAACATCCCTTTCCGAAAGAGTATTAAAGACGATTACTCATTAGTAAAATTGATATTTTATATATTAGTAATTAATAATAGTTAACTTTTAAACAGAATAATAAGTGCAATAAAACAATATGTGTTAAATGATTTAAATCAAACTTTGAGTTCACAATTTTTTTTTCCATATAAGCGTTTTCATGGTTTAATTTCGGGTATTAATTTACAAAAGCAACATAGAAAGAAGCCAGAAAACCTAGCCAATTTAATAATGATATGTAAATATTTAATAGGATTAGCACAATGCGCCTTTTAAGCCGATTTAACATGAACTTTCATTGAATTGATAACTCAAATGCTTTATGCGTCTTTCTCAGATTAAAAGAAGACATATTTTTCGAATATTTTCTTTTACGTTCCTCCATTACGTATAAGAAAATAACAATTCACGAAACATTATCAACTTTCGCAGCAAAAGCTGCTTAAATACTTTTTTTGGGCTGAAATTTTTTTGTTCTAAAAAATAACGCATGGATTATATGTAATCCTTTTGTTATTATGTGTTTAAAAAAATACTCTTTTCTTTTTTGTTTAAACTTCAACTTCGAATGTGAAAAATTGAGACTGTATTTATTCAATGGAGTCGAAATGGTACGCCTAGAAAAAAAAAAAAAAAAAAAAGGATTCTTTTTTCGAACTTTTATTTTTAGTGCTTTCAAAATGGCGGTTATTGTGCTAATGAGATGATTGCTTGCACAATGAGGTGGATAAATTTTTCTGGCTATCACGAATATTTTCATATGAATTTGTTCTTTTTTTTTTTCTTTTAAAACAATGGGGTATTTTCAGTAACTCATCTCTTGTGTACACTTAAACAAAAAAAAAAATTTAAAAAAATTTAAATGTTCGAAATAAAAAGAAAGGAAGAAAGTAAACTAAATGGAATGTTGATTTTGTGGATGTGTCGTAAAAATTGCGGTTCACTTTGGTTGAAAATGATAGGAATTAATTCTGATGATGAAAAAAGATGTGACTTTTATATTATGATCTTTCGTTTAAAAATGTGAGTGAAATTTTTGAAGTGCACATCGGAATGGGCTTTATTAAATGTACTTAGTGAGCAAATTTGCATTGCTCTGTTAAAACAAACAGCATAAACATCAAGTTGACTTTAAAAGGAGAACTAAACTGGGATAATTTTTTATTTAAATCAATAAACACTTTTTATGTCCCAACAATATTTTGTATATGTGGAAAATTAAATAATTTGAATTGCAATTTGATTCTTGAAAAAGTTTTTTTTTTTTCCCAGATATTTTTTTAATTATTGTCTGAAAAATAATGAAATTTTTATATATTTTAATATTAATGAAATTAAATTTTTTTTTTTTAGAATGATGAACATACGGTTACATAATCGATAAGAAACATAATCGATAAAATTACATAATCATATACATTTTAAATTAATATACTGTTTTGATATTTTTTTTAATTTCTATAACAATAAGTTTTTAAAATTATATTTGTTTTATATTTTTAAATACAGCTTAAAAAAAAAAAAAAAAAAGAGGAAAAAGTATTCAATTTATTAAAAACACTTTCAAAATTTTAACGACATCCATTTTCAGAAGAATATTAAGACGATTATTCATTATTAAAATTGATAATTAAATGCTTAATGAGAAGTGTTTAAAAATGATATATAATTTTAAATGCTTTATATCAAACTTCGTTGTCACAAATTTTTTCCCCATATAAGATTTTTCATGTTTAATTTCTCGTATTAATTTACAAAGGAACATAGGAAGCCGTTAGAAAAGCTAGCCAATTTAATAATGATATGTAAATATTTAATAGGATTAACACAATGCGCCTTTTAAGCCGATTTAACATGAACTTTCATTGAATTTATAACTAAAATGCTTTATGCGTCTTTCTCAGATTAAAAGAAGACATATTTTTCGAATATTTTCTTTTACATTCTTCCATTACGTATAAGAAATAACAATTTACGAAACATTATCAACTTTCGCAACGAAAGCTCCTTAAATACTTTCTTCGGGTTGAAACTTTTTTTTGTTCAGAAAAATAACTCATGGATTATGTGTAATCTTTTTTGTTATTATGTATTTAAAAATTTTATTTCTTTTTTTTGTTTAATCTTTAACTTCGACCGTGAAAATTGAGCTTGTATTTATTCACTGCAGTCGAAATGGTACGCTGTAGAGAAAAGAAAAAAAAGAATTCTTTTTTCGAACTTTTATTCTTAGTGCTTTCAAAATGGCGATTATTGCGCTAATGAGAAGATTGCTTGCACAATGAGGTGGATACATTTTTCTGGCTATCACGAATATTTTTCGAATGAATTTTTTTATTCTTTCTTTCTTTTTAAAGCAATGGGGTATTTTCAGTAAGTCATCTCTTGTGTACACTCAGACGCAAAAAAAAGAAAGTTTCAATGTTCGAGAAAAAAAAAGAAACAGAAAGAAAACTAAATGGAATGTTGACTTTGTGGATGTGTCATAAAAATCGCGGTTCACTTTTGGTTGAAAATGATAGGAATTAATTCTGATGAAGCAAAAAAAAAAAAAAAATGACTTTTATGTGATGAGGTTTCGTTTAAAAAATGTGAGTGTAATTTTTGAAGTGTACATCGGAATGTTCTTTATTAAATGTACTCAGTGAGCAAATTTGCACTGCTCTTTTAAAACAAAGAGCATAAACATCAGGTTGACTTTAAACAGAATAGTAAATTTGAATATTTTTTTATTTAAATCAATAAACACCTTTTATGCCCGAACAATACGTTTTACATGTGAAAAATTAAATAACTTTAATTGTAATTTTATTCTTGAAGCGTTTTTTTCCCTGATATTTCTTTAATTGTTTTCTGAAAAAAATGAAATTTTTATGTATTTAATAATAATAAAATTTCACGTAATTTTTTTTTTAATGATGAAGGTAAGATTACCAAATCTATGAGTAATGACAAATATTTAAATAATATTTTTTTATTAAAAAATAACAAGCATCTGAAAAAAATTAATGGGACAATTTTACAAAAATTAGAAAAAAAAAAATGTGTACAAATTTAGTGAATTAAACAGTATTATCTAGATAAAATTTCAACTTTTAAATACGATTAAGACATTACATATCTTTAAGACATTATTATCTTTGCCATTAATCAGTCCAATCACCAATGAATTTAATCTTCGCAATCAGCCACAATTGTGGTTTTTAAATATGTATGGTCACAAATAAATACAAAATGTTTTCATTGTTTGTGAGTAATCTTTAATTAGTTATCTTTCCTTTTAAATCGCCCTTTTGACCCGCAATCTTTTCTAGAAATCTTTCTAGTTCGATCGCCAAAATCGCAAAATCTCGCCAAAAGTTTATTTCAAGGTAAAACCTTTCTCCAATTTGGCGATATCTTTTTTTTAATACTTTTAATCTTTTTTTTTTTAATACATTTAGTGTAATTTTAAGAAACAGCATTATTTTTACAGCAAAAGCCTTTTAATTTTTTTAATCAGTTTAACAATTTAAATCGCTGAGAAATTTCTAATTAATTTATTAAATAAGCAATTATTTATATATTTAATATAAAACTTCCCCAAAAATATTTATATTAGGAATATAAAAACAAGCATAATCTGCATTGCAAATATTTAAATATAAAATTGTTCTTAAGTTATGCTTTATGAAGTACGAAAATTGCAACGTAGCATTTTATTGCATGATGTAATTAACTAGTTTCTTTTATTACTCTTTGCACTAATGAGTTAAAATATTTCCTTTTAAATAAAATCAAGTTGCGTATTATAAAAATGGGTTTTTCGTGATAATTTATTTTGGTACACTTCATTATGAATAAACAGAAATTAAAAATAAGCCAATAAGTTTATATAAAAACTAATATAATTCAAAAACTTTCTCTGAGATTATTTAAGAATTAAAATCTGAAAATTAGCTTCACCACGGCTAGGAGTAATAATGGTCTGTAGAAATTTAAAAATTTTCTTTTAGGAATACTAGTTTTGGAAAAATTCATGGTTAAGATGCACGAACTAATTATGATAGAAAGAAATTTTCTCTCTCGCAAAACTAGTTTTTGCCAATTTTAGTTTAGGAAAAAGAGAATAACTTTGTAAATGCTAAAACATTTTACTTATTCATCCAGTTAATAATGTTTTGAGTAATGATTCAAAACTAAGTATTTCTTTTTTTTTTTATAAAGAACTGTTATTAAAATTCTAAAAGTATTATTTTAAACTGCTAATTACATTCATTTTTAAATTGCTAATTGATTTGTTTTTAAAAAAAAAGGTCTTGGATGCATACAGATGTTCAACATATATTGATTTACTGCATGAAAAAATATTATGATCTATTAATGAATTTTATGATGTCTGTGCAATTGTCTCTACTGAAAAAAAAAAAAAGTGAAAGTAAAGATTTAAAAAACAATACCTATTCTATTTGGTAAAATAAAGATATATAAAATATTTATCAATAAAGAATAGGTTTTCATATTTGTTGCAAGCGATTCATGTTTGTATACTTATAAGAATAAACAAATTTTCAATAAGAATAGTAACGATTCATTATTTTGAAGGGATTATTTTAATTTAAATTCATTGATTATAAAAAATGTATTAAAAATAATTATTAATATGGGTATAATCCAATATATATTTTATAAAATAGTCTCATGTCAATATCCTTTTGCAATTGTAAGTGATTGGATGGACTTATTATTGATTAATTGCCACTAATATGAAATAATATTATATAGTCTAGAAATTATATTGTAGAAGTTTGTTTCTTCATATACATATGCTTTTTAACACTAAAAGTAATTATTTTAATTTTATGAAGAACCAGAAATGATTCTGATTGGCAGTTCAACTTTCAAAGAATGATATACTTTTTTTTAAACTTTCGATTTTATATAAGTAGATGCTTATGTTCATTTTGCTGATTTTAATTTGTTCCTGTATTTTTTTATCTTTAAGACTCGTTCCTTCCAGGACCGTATCTTTAAGATCCCTTCCTTCCATCACCAAGATTACAAAATATGTATTTTATCTCAAAACAGAATTAAAATGTTTTTTTTTCTGAATTATTTATAATGCATTTATTTTCGCTACTTTGATATGTAGGCATTAGTACCTCTTGCCACAGCAACATGGAATAAACATTGTTAGAAGTAGAATATAGAGAGTTCTCGCCCTTTTTGCAACTCCTTAACATAACTGAGAAAAGGATTTATATTATGATCTGCATAATAAGGAAACTTTCGATTTGTCTCCAGTCCATTAGTCTAGCTCTCTGACACATGACAAGCTTAATGAAAAGATTATTAAATTACTAACACGACAAAATAAAAATTAAAAAGTCTTAAAAATACGGTCCCGGAGATATTGACTTCTATAGATAAGACCCTGAAGGGATCGAGTTTTAAAGATACGGATCTAGGAAGATCAATTATACCGATATAGATAGGATCGAGTCTTATACGGCACTGGGATGATCGAGTCCTAAAGATACGGCTCTGGGATGATCGAGTCTTAAAGATACGGATCTGGTATGATCGAATCTTAAAGATACGGATCTGGGATGATCGAGTCTTAAAAATACGGATGGATTTTTCGAGTCTTTAAAAATCGGAAGGATCGAGTCTTTAAAGATACGGATCTGAAAGGATCGTGTCTTAAAGATAGCAGGGATCGAGAGGGATCTAAGAGGGTCGAGTCTTAAAGATACGCCTCTGTGATGATCGAGTCTTATATTGCCTTGGGAGGATCGAGTCTTAAAGATACGGATCTGGAAGGATCGTCTTAAAGATAAGGATACGAAGAGGATCGTCTTAAAGATAAGGATACGAAGAGGATCGTCTTAAAGATAAGGATCTGAAGAGGATCGATTCTTAAAGATACGAATTTGAAAGGATCGTGTCTTAAAGATAGGAGGGATCGAGAGGGATCTAGGAAGGTCGAGTCTTAAAGATACGGATCTGGTATGATCGAATCTTAAAGATACGGATCTGGGATGATCGCGTCTTAAAGATACGGATCTGGGAGGATCGTGTCTTAAAAATACGAATGTGGAAGGATCGAAGTCTTTAAAGATACGGATCTGAAAGGATCGTGTCTTAAAGATAGCGAGAGGGATCTAAGAGGGTCGAGTCTTAAAGATACGCCTCTGTGATGATCGAGTCTTATATTGCCTTGGGAGGATCGAGTCTTAAAGATACGGATCTGGAAGGATCGTCTTAAAAGATAAGGATACGAAGAGGATCGTCTTAAAGATAAGGATCTGAAGAGGATCGAGTCTTAAAGATACGGATCTGAAAGGATCGTGTCTTAAAGATAGGAGGGATCGAGAGGGATCTAGGAAGGTCGAGTCTTAAAGATACGGCTCTTTGATGATCGAGTCTTATATTGCCTTGGGAGGATCAAGTTTTAAAGATACGGATCTGAAGAGGATTGAATCCTAAAGATACGGGCATGAGAGGTTCGAGTCATAAACATACTGCTCTGGGAGGAACAAGTCTTAAATATAAGGTCCTGGGATGATCGAGCCTTAAAGATATGGCTCTGGGATGATTGAGTCTTAAAGATATTGGCCTGGGAGGATCGAGTCTTAAAGATACGGATCTGGAATGATCTAGTTAAGAAACTGTTCTAGAATCTTAGAATTTTAATTGAGACTTTTCATTGTCTCCATGAGATTTCATTGCATCGCTTTACAAAGTTATAAAACATGGTAAAACGCATTATTATTATTATTTGTATTAGGTGACCTCCATATTAAGTGACGTTCAAATATTTAAATGTTAACAATGACACACAGATTACCATCTTTTGGAAACTGCGTTTTCATAACTATATAATTGCCTTAATTTGTATTTTTTATAATTGAATTTAATTTATATTGTCTATCTGATTTAATTTGCTCAGAAAATTATTTTTAAATAATACTACAATTTTTCTATACCAAATAAAAGTCTAAAATATTGCAACATTACTTAGGAATTTCACTATAAATTTTCATCGACAATTTGAATTTTCATCAATTTGTTCCACAACATAACTTATTGATGATTTTTAACGAATTACTAAATTATTTTTCTGTTAATGTACCTATATTTAAAATAATCTTTTTTTAATATCTTTTTGGGAAAATAAATGCATTTTATTCAGATATTTAAAGCTCATTTTGTATAAAAATTATTAACTCATATTAGATTATACATTTTCAATTAATAATCATGATATTTGATATTTTTAAAATTTTATTAATGATAAAAGCATTTAAAATTATTGAAACAGCCAAATTGCAATCTTTGCAGCCAAATGTTTTTAAATACAGCTAAATTGTAAGAGGAAAAATTATCCAATTTATTAAAAAACATGTTCAAACGTTAATAACATCCATTTCCAAAAGAATATTAAAGACGATTAATCATTATTTAATTTGATATTTTATATATTAACAACTAATAATAGTTAACATTTTAATGAGAAGAGGTTTATATAATAAATAGAGATAATTGATTTATAACAAACTTTAATTTTTTTTTTTTTATTCTATAAAAGTATTTTCATGGTTTAATTTCTAGTATTAATTCACAAAATCAACATAGGAAGCCAACCTAAATTACTAATGCTATGCAAATATTTAATTGTATTAACACAATGCGTCTTTTAAGCCGATTTGACTTGAACTTTCACTGAATTTATAACTAAAAGGCTTTATGCGTCTTTCTCAGATTAAAAGAAGACATATTTTTCGAATATTTTATTTTATGTTCTTCCATTACGTATAAGAAATAACAATTCACGAAACATTATCAACTTTCGCAGCGAAAGATCCTAAATACTTTTTCGGGCTTAGATTTTTTTTTTTTTTTGTCCGAAAATAACGCATGGATTATGCGTAATCCTTTTTGTTATTATGTATTTAAAAATTCCTTTTTTTTTTTGTTTAAACTTTAAGTTAGAACGTGAAAAATTGAGCTTGTATTTATTCAGTCAGTCGAAATGGTTCGTTGAAAAATAAAAAAAAAAAAAAAGAATTCTTTTTTCGAACTTTTATTTTAGTGCTTTCAAAATGGCGGTTATTGTGCTAATGAGATGATTGCTTGCACAATGAGGTGGATGCATTTTTCTGGCCATCACGAATATTTTTCGTATGATTTTTTTTTTCTTTTTTTCTTTTTTAAGTAATGGGGTATTTTCAGTAACTCATCTCTTGTGTACACTTAAACGCCAAAAAAAAAAAAAAAAGTTTAAATGTTTGAAAAAACGAAAAATAAAGAAAACTAAGTGGTATGCTGACTTTGTGGATGTGTCGTAAAAATTGCGGCTCACTTTTGGTTGAAAATGATAGAATTAATTTTGATGAAGAAAAAAAGAATTGACTTTTATGTTATGAGATTTCGTTGAAAAAAATGCGAGTGAAATTTTTGAAGTGTACATCGGAATGGACTTTATTAAATGTACTTTGTGAGCAAATCTGCATTGCTGTGTTAAAACAAAGAGCACAGACATCGAGTTGACTTTAAACATAGAATTAAACTGGATACCTATTTTTTATTTAAGTCAATAAACACCTTTTATGCCTGAGCAATACTTTCTACATGTGGAAAATTAAATAATTTTTAATTGCAATTTTATAGTTGAAACGTTATTTTTCCAGCTATTTTCTGAAAATCATTAAAATTTTTTTATATATTTAATATTAATAAAATTTCTACTAATTGTTTTTAACGATGAATGAATGTATATTACATATTAGATTAGTAATGACAAATATTTATTAAAAAGTAACTATTATTGGGGGAAAAAATTGACCAATTTAACAAAATTATAAAGGTTTTATCAAAATTAGTTTAATAAAAATGTTATATTTAGATAAAATTAGATCTATTAACCTAGCTCGCTGTCACAACATGGCTAAACTCAATAAAATGATCATCAACAGAACAAAGTAAAAATTAAAAAGTCCTAAAAATTGAGTCCTGAAATATAAATAATCGAATCTTAAAAGATATGCCCCTGGGGGGATCGAGTCTTAAAACATATGGCCCTGGTAAGAATAGAGTTTTCAAGGCCAAAGGAGGAATGAGTCTTGAAGATACAGCACTAGAAAGGATAGGCTCTTAAAGGTCGTTTGAAGGATCGAGTCTTAAATATACGGTCCTGGGATATTTGATTTGGTTTGTCTCTACAAGTTCACTTTTTCACACTTTACGCTATGTACTTAGTGAGCAAATTTGCACTCCTCTGTTAAAACAAAGAGCATAAACATCAAGTTGACTTTAAACAGAGAACTAAACTTGTCAATTTTTATTTAAATCAATAAACACCATTTATACCTGAACAAATCTTTCTACGTTTGGAAAATTAAATAGTTATAATTGCAATTTTATTGTTGAAATGGTTTTTTTGGGTATTTCTTTAATTGTTTTCTGAAAAACAAAGAAGGAATGATTATGCATTTAATATTAATGAAATTTCAGCTAATTGTTTTCAATGATGGACTTAAGATTAAATAATCGATGAGTATTAACAACTATTTATTAAAAATACAATTATTTTTAAAAATAATGTACCAATTTAACAAAAATTAAGAAGGTTTTATAAAAATTAATTTAATAAAACAGTATTATCTAGATAAAATTTAAACTTTTAAATACGAATAAGACGTTACGTAACTAATCTTTACCATTGTAAAGTCTCTGCATATACTAGACCTATAATGGCTTCATGAAAAGGGACACTTTCAGGTTCATGGGAACACATTGATTTATATTTACAAGCATTATATATATATATACAGAATTCTGAGTTATTACAAATTATTTTTTAAAAAAAAAAAAAGGAAAATAAAGAATTAAATTTGTTTCACAAATACAGTGCACTCTAAGGACAAAGATTTTCACAGTTCTGTAGTCTACGTCGAATCAAATGCACCCTGTCTGCGGCAGAACTTAGTTATCACTCGGCGTGATGCACGAAACCAGAAGGGGTTCACTTTGTAAAGCAGGCGGAATCTCCGGCCTGTTCATTCACTTTCAGAAAAGAGAAAAACAACATTACTTGTCTACCCGTGTTCCCTGGGCAGTACTAGTAAATGAATAACAGCGTTCATAAAGACTAGTTTGCACTGGGCTGCTCACAAGGGCATGGTCCCATATGAGTCAATTTACATAGATAACTCACTACTTATGCTAATCATTGCAAGAATTACGGAATTAGTAGTACATTTATATTATTATATGGAGTTACATTATTATAGGAGAAAATTTAATTGAGAATTAAAGCTGAATCAAAAATACAACCATCTCTAATTGGGTACAATCTTCTGAATTATAAATCGTAAATTTTGATATATTATATTAAATACTTTTAAACAAAATAAAATGACAAATTTCATCCAAAAAATTGTGACAATATAAAAACGCATTAAAACTGACATTTTAATTGCCAAAAAAAAAAAAAAATCCAAATTGCATACCTAATTTCTGTTACAATACTACCAGAATTTTTTTTTTCTGAAGGACCAGAACTTCAAACTCTCAACAAAATCTATACCTTTGTAAGGCAGAAATAAATTTTGTATACTTGCTTTGTAAAAAAATAAAATTATAGATTTCATTCCAAAAAAATTGTGAGGTAATTAAAACGAATAAAAACTGTCAATTTGATTGTAAAAAAAAAAAAAAAAAAAATCAAAACTCATACGTAGTTGCTGCTACAGTCATACCAGAAGATTTGCTTTTTCCTGAAGGTTCATAACATCAAATACTCAACAAAATCTATACCTGCTTTGTAAAGAAAGAATAGATTTTGTATACCTGCTTTGTACAAAAAATAAAATTATAAATTTCATTCGAAAAAAATGTGACAGAATATAAAGAAACAAGAAAACTGTCAAAAATTCAAATTTCATATGTAATTGCTGCTACAATACTACTAGAAGATTTTTTTTTCCTTTCTAAAGGATCAGACCATCAAACTCTCAACAAAATCTATAGTAGTTTTGTAAAAAAAAAAAGGAAACAAATCTCAAAACTTCCTTCGAAGCATTCCCATCGCAAGAACAAGGCGAGCGCACTTTCATCCCTTTGGAAGTAAAAACATTCCTTTTTTTTCCTTAAGCCGTCGCATTATGTCCCGACTCTCCGAGGATGGCAGATCCTGATGAGTTTGTTGGCTGGCGAGAAAGAAGCACAGGTGTTCCCCGGGGAGAGGGATGCTTTGATGGGCCGAGAAACGTGTGTTCGGGAACATGCTCTGATGAGATGTGTGTTGTGTGCTGCATTAACTACACTTCCCTGGAGATAATATTATTGGAGACAGACATGAGATAACTTTTGATTAACTTGCAGTGCGTGTGATCCGAGAGTGATGAGACGGTGTTGCTTTTCGATCAATTTTATTTTACTGTATTGACAAACTCGAGAACTTTAGAAGCTTTCATGTAAAATGAGCAACTGTCTGAATTTACCTAGTAAGGTGTTGTAGATGAAGGGCAATCAAGATATATGTGAATCTATTTGTTTTGTGCAGAAAAATGCAAGGCTATATCAAATTCATAAAATATAGTTTTATGATATTAATGACGACTTTCCACCTAAAAATGTTGTAATAAATAATGAACTATTTTGCACATAATTTATTTATACTATTGCATGACTTATGAAACCAGGCATTGAGGATGTTTAGTTAAATTCGTAAGAAAATAATAAATATGTGTAAGAACATATCGTAAAAAAAATGAAAATTGCCCGACTCGTCATCCAGTGGTATAATGTGTTCAGGACACGAGATTGATTCTGCTAGCGTTGGATTCATTGCTTCAGAAACGAGGAAAATAGATGGCGATTATATTTCAAATAGCCATAGCTTATAGTCGTTACTCATTTAGCACCACCCAGGATTGCACGAGTGACTTAAGGGTGTCATGGAAGCGAGTAACATTAACTCCCATTACCTCCCCAATCACTCCATGGCAAGAACACTAACAGAAGTAGTTCTGGACAGTGTACGATTCCACTTGACTCTTTTTAGAAGAACTATACGGGACAAACTTAAGCCACCGTATGTTAATAAATTATTATCTAACAAGAAGGGAAACGTCTGGGAAACAATCGGACGTTGGCAGGAAAAATTGAGTGGAAAAAACTCGCAAAGTGGCTTTTGCCAAATTTAGATTAAGAACTGGACACGACTGCCTGTCCGAACATCTGGCCAAAATAGTTACGTTTGATTTGTCGCTCTACAGTCATTTTATACACACTTTAAGCTAATTAGATGGGGAATGGGGCGGATTAAATTCTGAATTCTGATATATGTGTTTTATGTAAGACAGAGAAAATTAATGAGGTCCATCTACTTATGTTTCGGGACTCTTTAGAGGGGGTGAAAGCTCGGACCTTAATGTAATTAACCTTAACCTCGGACCTTAACCTTCTAGCTTTTATATTTTTCACCTTAGAATATTTAATTTGTTTTCAACTGTTTTTAATACGTTTTTGTCGTTTTTTGTTAAGAATGTCTGGCCTTTACCCTTTATAATTTTGATTTGTTTTTATATGTTTCAATGGTAAGTGGGCAAATTTTATGGCTTGAGTTCCAACAAAACCATAGGTAACAACAACAACATATTTTAAATACTTATTTTCTTTTTTAATCACCTTTTGGAAAAATAAATATATTTTGTTGATATATTTAACCCTCAGTTCGTTTAACAATTATTATCTCTTAGGAAATATACATTTTAAATTAATGATAATGAATTTTTGATATTTTTAAATTTTTATCAATAATAAAAGTATTTAAATATATTAGTCTTTTATTTTTAAATACAGCCAAAATTACAAGAGGAAAAACTTATTTAACTTATTAAAAAACCCATTCAAAATTTAATAACATCCATTTCGTAAAGAAAATTGTAGGATGATTAATCATTAGTAAAAAATGATATTTTGTATATTAATAATTAATAATAGTTAACTTTTTAATGAGA
The DNA here is from genome assembly GCA_021605095.1 of Caerostris extrusa. NCBI lineage: Eukaryota > Metazoa > Arthropoda > Arachnida > Araneae > Araneidae > Caerostris > Caerostris extrusa. The sequence goes on from BPLR01004924.1 coordinate 44,807, forward strand.
AGGGTTATTAAAATAATAAACATTTAATGATTTATATCAAACTTTGAGATCTCAATTTTTTTCCCCATATAAGCGTTTTCAAGGTTTAATTTTGGATATTAATGCACAAACGTAACATATTAAGCCGTTAGAAAACCTAGCTAATTTAATAATGTTATGTAAATATTTAATAGGATTAACACAATGCGCCTTTTAAGCCGATTTAACTTGAACTTTACTGAATTTATAACTAAAATGCTTTATACGTCTTTCTCAGATTAAAAGAAGACATATTTTTCGAATATTTTCTTTTATGTTCTTCCATTACGTATAAGAAAATAACAATTCAAAAAAGAAACATTATCAACTTTCGCTGCGAAAGCTCTGTAAATACTTTTTTTCAGGCTTAATTTTTTTTTCGGAAAAATAACGCATCGATTATGTGTAATCCTTTTTGTTATTATGTATTTAAAAAAATTTTTTTGTTTAAACTTTAACTTCGAACTGGAAAAATGAGCTTGTATTTATTCGGCGCAGTCGAAACGGTACGCTGTAAAGAAAAAGAAAAAAAAAAGATTCTTTTTCGAACTTTTATTTTTAGTGCTTTTAAAATGGCGGTTATTGTGCTAATGAGATGATTGCTTGCACAATGAGGTGGATAAATTTTTCTGGCTATCACGAATATTTTTCGCATGATTTTTTTTTCCTTTATTTTTTTCTTTTAAAGCAATGGGGTATTTTCAGTAAGTCATCTCTTGTGTACACTCAAACGCCAAAAAAGTTTAAATGTTTGAAATAAAAAAGAAAAAGAAAAAGAAAACTAAATGGAATGTTGACTTTGTGAATGTGTCGTAAAAATTGCTGTTCACTTTTGGTTGAAAATGATAGGAATTAATTCTGATGAAGATAAAAAATTGACTTTTTATGTTATGAGCTTTCGTTTTAAAAATGTGAGTGAAATTTTTTGTAGTGCACATCGGAATGGGCTTTATTAAATGTACTTATAGGGCAAATTTGCACTATTCTGTTAAAAGAAAGAGTATAAACATCAAGTTGACTTTAAACAGAAAACTAAACTTCTTAATTTTTTATTTAAATCAATAAACACCTTTTATGCCCGAACAATACTTTCTGCATGTGGAAAATTAAATAATTTTAATTGCATTTCTACTGTGGAAACGTTTTTTTCCCGCGTATTTCTTTAATTATTTTCTGAAAATCATTTAAAATTTTTTTTTTTGTATTTAATATTAATAAAATTTGAACTAATTGTTTTGGCTAATTCAATAAAAAGTAAACAAAGTAAAAAAGTTAGAAATCTAAAAATTCGGTCCGGAAATATTTACTACTAAAGATGTGGCGCTAAGAAAATCGACTCTTAAAAGATATGGCCGTAGCAAGAATAAAGTCTGAAGACCATGGGAGGATCGAATCTTACAGATACAGCCCTAGAAAGGATAGAGTTATTAGGGCCTTGGAAGGATCGTTAGCGTTGTTGTGGATACTGTTTCAAAAACGATGAAACTCGATTGGATTTTTGTGATGTTCAGTATCTTGCTTCCTTGGTGGGAGTTTACCAAGATTTCTCCCATACGATTTGCAAATGCAGTGTAGTCCTCCCTAAAAGTCTATCCTTCTTCAGCGATTTCTATTCAGCGAATGGATCCAATTCAGACTTCTACCTACGGGTGATCCATCACAACAGAAGCTGCCCCCTTTCCTTCCATCCTTGAGTAGTTTAGTCATGGGGTGTCCATCCTGCACTGCCAGAAACTGAAGATTAGTCACAGAGACATTTATTTGAACTTTATATCAATATAAATTAATTACAGATTATTAATTATTTTTTTCTATGAGGTTATTAATTTTATTATTTTCACTTACGAGGCCAAATTTGTAACTTCCCAGAACATATATAAAATCATCAAGTAAGTAAGGCAGAAATTACACGAAATGACTAAGACTTTGAATTCAATTGGGTGAAAAGAAGTTGTTTCAAAGTAAGATTATTTGTAACATACTACAATTAAAACGAAAGGATTAAAACGAAATGTTTAGTTCCGTCAATCTTCATACATGCAGCACATGTGAGTGAATTTACATCAGCAGCTCACTGCTTATGCTCATTACTGCAAGAATTACGAACTAGTAGGACATTTAAATTTTTATATTAAGTTACAAAAAGAAAATTTAATTAAAAATGTTGAATACAAAATATTATCATTTTTAATAGGGTATTATCTTCTGAATTAAGATCGTAAATTATTTGCTTGAAAACAGAATAAAATTATAGAATTCGTTCAAAAATTTGTGACAGAATAAAAACAGTAAATTTAATTGTAAAAACCCGAATTGCATACGAATTGCATTGCTGCTACAATACTACCAGAAAAATTTTTTCCCTAAAGGATTCAGAACATCAAACTCTCAACAAAATCTATGCACTTGTTTTGTAAAAAGAAAAAAAGCTTGAAACTCCCAACAAAAATTTCCTTCGAAGCATTCCCATGGCAAGAACAAGACGCGCACTTCTATCCATTTGGAAGTGAAAACATTCCATCTTATCCTCAAGCCGTCGCATTATGTCCCGACTCTCCGAGGACAGCAGCTCCTGATGAGTTTGCTGGCTGGCGAGAGAGAAGCGCAGGTGTTCCCCGGGGGAGAGGATGCTTTGATCGGCCGAAGAACGTGTGTTCGCTCTGATGAGGTGAGTGTTGTGCGCTGCATTGACTGCACTTCCACGGTGATGATAGTACTGGAGACAGAGATGAGATAACTTTCGGTTAACTCATCTGCAGTGCGGGTGATCCGAGAGTGATAAGACGGTGTTGTTTTTTGATCCATATTTAATTTACTGTATTGAAAAACTTGAGAACTTCAGAAGTTCTCAAATAAAATGAGTCACTGTCAGAATTTGCCTGCTTCATTTCTATGAAGGTTAATCAAGATATGTGTATTAAAGATCCATTACTTTTTTGTTACCTAAAAATGAGGTAATAAATAATGTACTGTTTCGCATATATTTTATTTATACTATTGCAAGACTTATGAAATCAGGCATTGAAGATGTTTTGTTAATATCCTTGGAGAATAATAAATATATGAAAGAACATATTGTAAAAAAATGAAAATTGCATGACTCGTCATCCATTGTATTGTGTACTAATGGTAGAGGATTGAATGTACGAGAGTTGGATTCATTGTTTCAGAAACGAGGAGTCTATATGGCGATTATGAAAATGTCTGTAAATCATCTTGTATCGAAAATCAGACTGTTGGGAATTTTTTCCTTCTTTTCATCGCCCATCAGTGAGATATTCGCAACATGCATAAATACAACGAATAAGCCACATCAGTTCTAGTACCGGCGGTCCCATGGAAGTTTGTAGTGTTTCGGAATCCCACTTTAACCGTAGGTCCCGGACAAATATGATCGTAGAGCGTTGCGAAGGTATCGTTACTTCGTGTCCGTAGCTTATCTTCAATCTACACGGATCTCTTAGGTAGTGCTAAGTGAGTAACGTCGGGGCAGTGCATGCCTTAAGGAATCCAACACAGCTGTCTAAGTGTTTGCCAGCTGCATTAGAGTAAAAAATAATCTTTTCGGTTAAGATAGCAAGCTTTGATTAAAAAAAACATTATCTACTTTTAAACAAAAATAAAATTATAGATTTTATTTCAAAAAGTGTGACAAGATAAAAACACATCAAAACTGTCAATTTAATTGAAAAAAATCCAAATTGCACACGTAATTGCTGCTACAATACTACCAGAAGATTTGTTTCTTTTTCTAAAACATCCGAACATCAAACTCTCAAAAAAATATCCCTGTTTTATAAAAAGAAACAAAAATTGAAGGATCAAAACAAAAATTCCGTGGAAGCCTTCCATCTGAAGAACAAGGCGCGAGCACTTTCATCCACTTGAAGTAAAAACATTCCTTTTTATCCTCAAGCCGTCGCATTATGTACCGACTCTCCGAGGACAGCAGCTCCTCATGAGTTGCGAGAGAGAAGGCTGGCGAGAGAGAAGCACAGGTGTTCCCCCGGGGGAGGGGGATGCTTTGATGGGCCTAGAAACGTGTGTTCGCTCTGATGAGGTGTGTGCTGTGTGCTGCATCAACTGCACTTCCCCGGAGATGATGGTGCCGATGACAGAGATGATAACTTTCGGTTAACTTGCAGTGCGTGTGATCCGAGAGTGATGAGACGGTGTTGTTTTTCGATCCATTTTTAATTTACCAGTTCCTGATGAGTTCGCTCACTTGCGAGAGAGAAGCACAGGTGATCCCCGGGGGGAGAGGGATGCTTTGATGGGCCCAGAACGTGTGTTCGCTCTGATGAGGTGTGTGTTGTATGCTGCATCTACTGCACTTCCCCGGAGATGATGGTGCCAGAGACAGAGATGAGATAACTTTCGGTTAACTTGCAGTGCGTGTAATCCGAGGAGTGATGAGACGGTGTTGTTTTTCGATCCATTTTTAATTTACCAGTTCTGATAAGTTCGCTGGCTTGCGAGAAACAAGCACAGGTGTTCCACGGGGAGAGGGATGCTTTGATGGGCCGAGAAAGGTGTGTTCGCTCAGATGAGGTGTGTGTTGTATGCTGCAACAACTGTACTTCCCTGGAGATGATAGTGCCGGAGACAGAGTTGAGATAACTTTCGGTTAATTTGCAGTGCGTGTAATCCAAGAGTGATGATACGGTGTTGTTTTTCAATCCATTTTTAATTTACTACTTCCTGATGAGTTCGTTGGCTTGCGAGACAGAAGCACAGGTGATCCCCGGGGAGAGGGATGCTTTTGATGGGCCCAGAGCGTGTGTTCGCTCTGATGAGGTGTGTGTTATGCTGCATCAACTGCACTTCCCCGGAGATGATGGTGCCGGAAACAGAGATGAGATAACTCGGTTAACTTGCGCGTGATCCGAGAGTGATGAGGCGGTGTTGTTTTTCCTCCATTTTTAATTTACCAGTTAATGATAAGTTCGCTGGCTTGGCGCAAGCACAGGTGTTCCACGGGGAGAGGGATGCTTTGATGGGCCGAGAAAGGTGTGTTCGCTCAGATGAGGTGTGTGTTGTATGCTGCAACAACTGCACTTCCCTGGAGATGATAGTGCCGGAGACAGAGATGAGATAACTTTCGGTTAATTTGCAGTGCGTGTAATCCAAGAGTGATGATACGGTGTTGTTTTCGATCCATTTTTAATTTACTACTTCCTGTGAGTTCGCTGGCTTCAGGTGATCAGAGGGATGCTTTGATGGGCCCAGAGCGTGTGTTCGCTCTGATGAGGTGTGTGTTGTATGCTGCATCAACTGCACTTCCCCGGAGATGATGGTGCCGGAAAGAGATGAGATAACTTTCGGTTAACTTGCAGTGCGCGTGATCCGAGAGTGATGAGGCGGTGTTGTTTTCGATCCATTTTTAATTTACCAGTTCTGATAAGTTCGCTGGCTTGCGAGAAACAAGCACAGGTGTTCCACGGGGAGAGGGATGCTTTAATGGGCCGAGAAATGTGTGTTCGCTCAGATGAGGTGTGTGTTGTATGCTGCAACAACTGCACTTCCCTGGAGATGATAGTGCCGGAGACAGAGATGAGATAACTTTCGGTTAATTTGCAGTGCGTGTAATCCAAGAGTGATGATACGGTGTTGTTTTTCGATCCATTTTTTAATTTACTAGTTCCTTGATGAGTTCGCTGGCTTGCGAGACAGAAGCACAGGTGATCCCCGGGGGAGGGATGCTTTGATGGGCCCAGAGCGTGTGTTCGCTTGATGAGGTGTGTGTTGTATGCTGCATCAACTGCACTTCCCGGAGATGAGGGTGCCGGAAACAGAGATGAGATAACCTTCGGTTAACTTGCAGTGCGCGTGATAGTGATGAGACGGTGTTGTTTTTTTCGATCCATTTTTAATTTATTGTATTGACAATCTCGAGAACTTTAGAAGTTTTCATATAAAATGAGCCACTGTCTGAATTTGCCTGCGTCTTTCTTATAAAGGGTAATCAAGATATGTGTATTAAAGATCCATGTTTTTTTTGTATAGAAAAATGCAAGGAGATATCTAACACATAAATATGTTTTGAAGATTTTAATGATGACTTTCCACCTAAAAATCTCACTCTTTTCTCATATAATTTAATTCATACTATTCAAGATTTATGAAATCAGGCATTGAAGATGTTTAGTTAAATTCGTAGGAAATAATAAATGTATGAAAGAACATATTGTAAAATAAAATAACAGTAAAGTGAAATGACCATATTGTATAAATGAAAACACAACGGAGTTTAATAATTGAAATGATAACAAGATAATCAATGTTTGAAATGATAAAATTACCAATGCTTATAATCTGTGCATATTCATTGTGCTTTTCAATGCGCATAATGTTTCAAAACGAATAATTTAATCCAAAACACTAACAGGATATATTTATGTATTTCAGATCACGTTTTGCATATATTTTATAAATATTTTTGAGGAAATTGAAAATAAACTTCGTTGTTGTCATATCCCTCGTGGAGGGAGGGAAGGTAGGGGTAGCTTCTGTTGTGATGGAGCTCCCGTAGGTAGAAGACTGACTCGGCTCCGTGTCGCTGCAGAATGAGGGCGGTGTTTTGCGGGAAGACTTTTAGGTGTAACTACCAAGAATTTGCGTATCGTAATGGATAAAGTCGGAAAACTCCCTCCAGGTAGTCCGATCGACGAGTCAAGATGCTGATACACAAATGCCATAGGGTCTCTTAGCTTTTTTGAAACAGTGTCCGCAACAAAGCCACCAGTCGACTGAACTCCACCTAATGCTCACCAGCGGCGCATGTTGCCACTGAGCCCGAGTTCGCCATTTTTTTTTATGTATTACGCATATCAATTCTTGTTTTGATTTTTTAAATCTAAAATCATGTTTTACTTTTTGAAATAAAAAAAATTGAAATTTACTTGCATATTGTCAATTGTGTAAATGATCTTTTATGCCATAAGGGTTGCGCCGACATTACTCACTGAGCACTACACAGCGGGCTCGTGTAACTTGAAGATAAGCTACGGACGCGGAGTAACAATGCCCCCGCAACGCTCTACGATTGTTTTCGATCGGGACCTACGGTTTAAAGTGGATTCCGAACCGTTACAAACATCCATATCACGTCCGGAACTCGAATCCGAAACCTGTAGTACCGAGCGCCAGAACGCTAGCACTCGGATATCAGGTCCCATAATTTTAAATATCAAAATAATATTTTAAAAATAATTGTAATATAATTTCAAACATCAAATATAAAATTTCAAATATCAAATATAAAATTTCAAATTTCAAATATCATATATAAATAAAATTCAAATTTCAAATATAAGCGCAACGAAGGATAAAAACAAAAATTGAAAACTATTTAGTTGAATATAACTAAAAAAAAAAATTTATTTATTTATTTATTATCAAACTAAAAACTAAACTTAATTAAGATAATTTATAAGATCATGCTAATTGAAAATTTCAACTGTCCGCCATCGAAAAAAAAAGTTAAATAAATCAAGTACGCTCCTCAGTAATCAAAAATGATGAACAACTCTCTATAATTGAATTACATTCAAAGGAAGAAGAAAAAGTGGCGTTTTCAGCGAGATTTTTGTTTAAATATTGAATTTCTGTAGAGACAAAATTAATTAAAATAGTATAATTAGGAGATTCAACATTGAATGTAATCAGATTACATCAAGTGTTTTAATTCAGAGGATATTTCTATTTATCAAATCAATCTACATCAGACTTTAATTGAAGGGCTTTTAAAACTGTATACTTTTTACGTGCAAATATTTTAATTAATAAAGTCACGAAGGCATTGAGGACATTTTGGTATGTATTTTGACTATTGATTTGCATGATGGCTAATTTTTATTATCAAATATCTTCCTACTATGCAGTTAAATTATTTGTGATTGGTAATTGGCATTTTTATTTATTTAAATATATTTGCTTTATTTATATATTCTGCCCGACTCGTAACTCATGGCAACATGCGCCGCTGATCGTGAACGTGGTAACGTGCCTCGCTGGTGAGCATTAGGGTGGCAGTTTTGTTGTAGACAACGTTTCAAAAAACGAGGAGACTCGAGGCCGTTTGTAATATTCAGCATCTTGTCTCGTGAGTCGGACTACCTGGTGGGAGTTTTTCGGGGTTTTTTCCCCATACGATATGCAAATAATAGGTAGTTAAAGAGGTCCTCTTGGAAGGCATTTCCACGTTTTGGCTTCTTCAGCGACAAGAAACCAGGTCAAACTTCTACCTACGGGTGCTCCATCACAACAGAAGCTGCAACTTTTCATACATCCAGGAATAGATTACTCATAAGGTGCCCGTCTTGCACTGCAGGACACTGAGGATTAGACATAATAACACATATAAAAATCTATTTTTGTAAATTAATTATGTTTAGAAAAATACACTTAAAGATACATTAGAAACGAAACAATACAATTTTTGTTTCTTTTAGGAAACTTTTATTTTGAAAATATTTAAGTTTTAAATTATTATTTTTTTTGAAAAAATGCCTGCCTTTATGAAATTATAATGAAAGACTAATGAATACATGAAAAACATGCTAAAACACTATTACTATACTACATGAGCCCCACCCCACCACATTACATCACTGACTATAGATGGACTCTGATCTGGAGAACTGGACCTAACAAATGAAGGCGGACGAAAGCTTCTGTACTCGTGCCGCTTGATGGAAAATGGGCTAACGCTCTGGCCTTTGGTACCACTGGATTCAATTTGCAATCCTGGCAATGGCATGAATGTTAGTTCGGAATTGATTCAGAATTCACGTTAAACTGAAGGTCCCGCTCTACTTAGCTACTAACTGCTATGTATTATTCCAATATTAGTTTATAATCATTAAAATTAAGACAAAACTTTTTCTCTCATACAATAAAAGTCTCAAAGTCTTTCAGCTTTTCTTCAACTAATAAATAAGAAATCAAACACTTTAATTTCTTGTCAATATTCATACCCAGAAAACAAATGCCACTCCCAATATCTACTCATGAAATTAAGACATATTTAAAGAAAACCCCATGTCTCCGTTAAGGTATATGGCACCTCCATAATGAAGCCATTTCTCTCGTCCACCATCTGAAACTCATTAAAATTGAATTTAACTACATGGAAATTCTTGGAACACAGAAATTCTTTTTGCACAAAACGCCTCGTAGGTAATTTCTTCTATGGCGCGAAAAATTTCGAAAACGCACTAGAGTATCGAAAGAACAGTAGGAGTGGAGGGCATAAATTATTCAAATTATGCTCATATTATGCATAAACAAGCAGGCAGCAGTTTCATTCTAATGTTCACGTCACGTCTCTTCCAGTAAAGGCTCTCTGAGTGGTGGTCTGAATAATTCTATTTGAAAACTGCTGGCGGTTAAATGAGCAACTCCGCAGTGGTTCTCTTGGGTGATCTGCTAACGAAACTTCGTGTGCAAAAGCCTATTGCATGTTTTATCAGGAATCCCGGAATTGTAAATCGGACCAGACTGTTCGATACGTTTGAGCCGGTTACTTATGCAAATGCTCCTGCAAACGGATCTGCTGCAAATTGTTTGGTTGCTGGCTATCAATGATTCGTGTATCCGCGATTATTTAACGAAGGAGGAGTTGCGTTTAAGTGATTGTAAATATTGGATTAGAGTTTTAAGGATGTGATTTGTTGTGAGTTTAATATAAATTTTGTGTAGTTTCTGAACCATTTACGTTAAATTTAAATGTATTTATTTAATTTAATTTATTTTGAGGAAAATATTTATTTTAAAATCAAAATGGAAATTGCAGAACAATTTTAAAATTTTTAATAACGTTCTTTATGTCTTTGTTAAATGGTCCAAAATGTTTTTTAGATCCATTGGACAAGGTTATTGATTTAAAATGTTCACAAAAAAATATACTAGAAATTTTGTGAGAATCACTCCTTGATAAGGAAGCCTGATGGTCGAGTGACTATCGCTCGATGCCACAGGTTTCGGGTTTGAGTCGCGGCAATGCCTTGGAGGTTTGTAGTGATTCGGAATCCTCTTTAAGCCACTAGGAGGTTCATGTCTTAAACATAGAGCTCTGGGAGGATCGAGTCTTAACGGTACAGCCCTGGAAGGATCCAGATAAGAAAACGGTCCTAGAATCTTAAAATTGTAATTGAGACTTCTCATCGTCTGCATGAGATTTCGTTACATCATTTTGCAAAACAATAAAACACAACAAAAAGTATTTTTTGTATGGAGTGACTTCAGAAAGCTTTCAAGTATTCAAATTTTAAGAATAAAACACAGATTACCATCTCCAGGGAAGTTGGATTATCATAAATATTTAATTGTTTTAATTGCATTTGATTTTATTATTTATATGATTTATATTCTATTTTTAGTTTAGAAAAAAGAGAGCAACTTTGTAAATTCTAAAACATTTTGCTTATTTAGCCAGTTAATAATGTTTTGAGTAATGATCCAAAACTAAGTGTTTCTTTTTTTTATAAGAACTGTTATTAAAATTCTAAAAAGTATTATTTTAAATTGCTAATTATTATGTTTTTAAATTGCTAATTGATTTGTTTTTTAAAAAGTCTTAAGACGTATGCAGACTTCCAACATATATTAATTTTCTGCATGAAAAAATGTTATGATCTATTAATGAATTTTATGAAGTTTGTAAAATTGTCTCTCTGAAAAGAAAAAAAGTGAACTTAAAAGATTTAAAAATATTTTTCAATTAAATTTGGTAAAATAAAAGGCATATAAAATACATAATAAAGAACGAAGGTTTTCATATTTGTTGCAAGTGAATCATGTTTGGATATTTATAAGAATAAACAAATCTTCAATAAGATTAACTATTCGTTATTTTTGTATGAATTGTTATAATTTAAATTCATTGATTATAATAAATTTATTAAAAATTATTATTGTTATTAAGAATATGATATATTTCCGATATATTTTTAATATTTTTTGAGGATTTAGAAAGTAATATATCAATTTCCTTTTGCAATTAAAAAGTGATTTAATGGACTCATTGTTATTAATTACCATCCATAACTAGAACAATATTTTAAAATTATATTGTTTGAGTCATCATATATTCATATATATACTTTTAATAATAAACGTAATTATTTTTTATTATTACTCTATCTAAGGGCCAGAAATTATTCTGATTGGCAGTTCAAATTTCAAAATTATATTTTCTAAACCTTCGATCTTTATTTATGGATACTTGTAGTTTCTTTTTTGTGGACCTTAATTTATTCAGTATTTTGTCATTGGGTAACAAAATATGTATTTTTATCTCAAAACAACTCATTTTCTATTACATTTATTTTCTGAACATAAGCACATAACTCACAAAAGTTAATATATTTTTACTGGTTCGTTATTTTTTGATGTAAGCAATGGTACCTCGTATTGAATACTGCAGTATGGAATATACATTCTTAAGTGACGAGATGATAGCTTATCCGTAGCTTATCCGTAGCTTATCTTCAACACCTGCACGGACCTCCTGGGTAGTGCTATGTGGGTAACATCGGTGCAGCGCTTGCCTTAAGGCATCAAGGCAACTGTCTGCCAGCAGCCTTGAAACGAAAAATGAAAAAGAATATTAAAGACGATTAATCATTAGTAAAATTGATATTTTATATATATTAATAAGTAATAATAATTAACTTTTAATGAAGAAAACTTTTTAAATAATAAATGTTAAATGATTTATATCAAACATTGAGTTCACAATTCTTTTTCCCATATAAGCATTTTCATGGTTTAATTTCGGGTATTAATTCACAAAAACTTAACGTTAAAAGAAAACTAGCTAATTTAATAATGCCATGTGAAATACTTAATGGGATTAACACCAATACGTCTTTTAAGCCGATTTCACTTGAACTTTTACTGAATTTATAACTAGGAGGC